>VYZR01071880.1:103475-118386 GCA_013400675.1 Oxylabes madagascariensis | reverse complement strand
GGAAAAAGGGGGGGGGGGGGGGGCTTCCTCCAGCCCAGAAGCTGTTTTGCCCTATCCCCTGCTACAAGTCAGTTGCCTACCATAAATCCTTCTCTTTGTTGAATTTTGGTGTAAAGTTCAGGCCAAATCCATCTGCAAAACAGTGAATTCTAGAATTATATAAAGCTAAGAAATCTTCCAAATTATAGCTATACCAGGAAGACGTGAGGAATAAGATGCAGAGGGCTTCAACAATTATCTGAAAATCTACTGAAGTCTTTCGGGGCTTGCCACAGCACACAGGCTGTGAGTCACAACTACCAAGATTCCACTTAACAACTAAAAGGGAGAAACAATCAATAACATTTTTCTCAGTGAGTGATTAAGACTGCTTTTAACAATGCAGTCATGCATGCTATGTACTAAAAGGGATGATTCATTAGTTACTTGGAAAAGGAGCATCTTCTTTTCTCAGTTCAGAAGCCAGAGGGATGAGCCAGTGCCCCATGAACAGGGCTGACTAGCATGTAGAAAGAGAGGAAATACTGGCTGCTTTTGTCCCTGTCTCCACATCTGCAGAGCTCTTCTCACTGAAGCAAGAAAGAAATAGGGGAATTTTGTATTCAGAAGTGGCATTGTTTTAGTCATGCTTTGCATAAGTCTAACACCAGAGCTGCTGGCAGCTACTGGCAGCTCTCTCCTCTGCCCTGCAGTCACAGGNCTTTTCCCAACAATGACAGCCCAAGAAACAAAAAGCTACTTAGCCAGTGCTAGGCAAAGATGCTGAAAGAAAACTATTATCATATATTATTTTACATCACCTTTGCTCCCAGCTACAGTCAAACACGATGAAGTCCTGTAATGCATGTGTTTTTAATATCATTACACAATCAATCACTAGTTGGGTGTCTTTTTATCCCTCTTACCCCTACCCTCCTAAGTGTCTGCTCACAGCAGAGGTTGGTTCCATTTTACAGAAGCTAAGGAAGGCTGTGGTGGGAGAGCAGAGGACCTGCTGACCAGCAATATGTCATGTAGTATCATGGCACGTGGGGAAGCTCTCTGTTCAGAATGAATGAGAAAGGTTATTTAGGGGAAATAACAGAAAAAAACTGATAATAACAAACATGCTTCAATCACTCACTACCAGAACTGTCCCTACACATCTTACTCTTCCTCATCTTCCATGGAGGCCCTGTAGCTGCTTTTGCTTTTGTGGAGGAATGAAAGTGACTGATTCAATTAAAGTAGTTGGATGTAAAAACAGAATACAGCCAAATTATATAACAGACATACAAACAGAAAGACTGATTTAAGAGGGTATAGACTGTCTTAACTATGGCATCCTGCACCAGTTGAAAACTTAACCATTTGGCATTAATAATAATTTTTCACCCTAGTATTTTTTATGCAGTTAATACACAAGTACGTCAATCAGTAGCTATGTCTACATTTGAAATAGCTACAGATACATTTTTTCCCACATCACATTGAAAACATTTTACCTATTCACTTTTCTCTGCCTTTGGCAATTCCAAGTAAACAAGAGAATTTATTTCTTACCTCAGACCCATTCATTCTCTTTCCAGGAAGCTGTCAAGAACCTTCAAATTTACTCTTACTACTTGTTTTTTCCTTATTTCACTGTTCTGTCGACATGTGTCCTATACTGATAAACCAGGGTGAACTGCTGTATGCACGGCATGTCCAACCCCCCTACAGAGCTAAAGGCAAAATAGGGGGGGGGGGGCTTCCTCCAGCCCAGAAGCTGTTTTGCCCTATCCCCTGCTACAAGTCAGTTGCCTACCATAAATCCTTCTCTTTGTTGAATTTTGGTGTAAAGTTCAGGCCAAATCCATCTGCAAAACAGTGAATTCTAGAATTATATAAAGCTAAGAAATCTTCCAAATTATAGCTATACCAGGAAGACGTGAGGAATAAGATGCAGAGGGCTTCAACAATTATCTGAAAATCTACTGAAGTCTTTCGGGGCTTGCCACAGCACACAGGCTGTGAGTCACAACTACCAAGATTCCACTTAACAACTAAAAGGGAGAAACAATCAATAACATTTTTCTCAGTGAGTGATTAAGACTGCTTTTAACAATGCAGTCATGCATGCTATGTACTAAAAGGGATGATTCATTAGTTACTTGGAAAAGGAGCATCTTCTTTTCTCAGTTCAGAAGCCAGAGGGATGAGCCAGTGCCCCATGAACAGGGCTGACTAGCATGTAGAAAGAGAGGAAATACTGGCTGCTTTTGTCCCTGTCTCCACATCTGCAGAGCTCTTCTCACTGAAGCAAGAAAGAAATAGGGGAATTTTGTATTCAGAAGTGGCATTGTTTTAGTCATGCTTTGCATAAGTCTAACACCAGAGCTGCTGGCAGCTACTGGCAGCTCTCTCCTCTGCCCTGCAGTCACAGGTGCTGCCCCCAGCCCAAAGCACGATCTTCATGGCCCCACTGAGCAGCCCAGCCAGCCGTACTAACTGCTCTGAACACCACTTTCTGATGTTGCTTTGGTTAGTCCTGATTTTTGTGGTGATTGCCTCTGCTGAAATGAAAAAGAGGAATTACATATAGAACTGACAAAGGGGATGATGACAATAATGGATTTTTTTTAAATTGAACCCTATTGTTGCTGAAATGAATTTTAAACCAACTCCTCCCTTTCCATCATCTTAAGTTTGCTAATGCTAATCTTCCTTTGAAGATGAGGTCATGCATACAGTAAGGAATATATCGCTCCCAAGCTTTGTTAGGTTTGGATAGCTCCATGTTGTAAGGCATTCTTTGCAACACCCTGGTGGTGCAACACAGTAGCATGATGGCATAACCATCTGAAAGGTAATGCTGGGTTGTCTTACAGTCTTCTTCCTGTGAGGAGAAATGATGTTGCCAAAGCCTGTATGCAAAACACTTCCAACAAGATGAAATTGATATTGTTGTATTTTAATCACAACAGGTGTTGAATTTATGGGCAAGTACAAAGCTTTTTTTTTTTTTTTTTCCTGATGAGACTGATCAAAATTGTCACATAAAAGACCTACATTTCTTTGCCCTTTTCTTGGAGTCTGAATATCAGATATAAGCATAACTTGCACGCTTCTTACTGCAGACTTGTAATAATCATCTGGACACACTACACAGAAAACTGGCAGCAATTCCAAACTGGTGTGTGTGACAGACCTCTGGCACCAGCTTAGAGATGACCAGTATCTGCAGTGCTAGAATACATACAGTGTCCTTGCATCCAAACAACAATCACATTATTCCTAAGTATACTTGTATCCTGGATTTTATCAATCCCATCAAAACTCTGCTTCACTCATCCCTGGGCTAAGTCTTTGCCTAAATGTTTCTCTCTCTGGTTTTGCTTAACCTTTCTTTTGACCTAATCCTGGCTACCCCTTTTTGCCTTTCACTGCTCTTCTCCTCTGCCACAGGTTGCCTCCTTGGCAGCCAGCATCAACCATTTAAGCAAAATCATTCATCTACCTAACTCATGCCTCTGTTTTCATCAAGAGGTTCGGGTGGGATGAAAGGAGATGCAGCCTCCACATGCCAGGGCAACCCTGACCCACATGAAGAGGATTAGCAGATCTAAGCGGTGGAGAGGAGATCCCTGTCAGTACTTCCCTTCCTAAACACACTTGAGCAATATCCTGCCCTGAACATGGCCTACCCTCAACTCTCCTGTATGCATTAGTATTTATTACCATCCTTTTGTTATCTGAATCCCTTTTTATTTCACGTTGTCAAGTGCAGAGTATATTTCCCACAGTACTGGGAGTAGAAAAAGGGTCTCTCTAAGTGCCTGTCTGAGTTCCTGATAAAAAGACCTCAGGGATTTTGATTATATTATTCATTATGTAAGAGTGCTTAAAGCCTTGGCTACATCAGTTCCATGCAATTCAATTCCAAACACAGAACTTTAAGGAAATACATTACTACAGAAATAAGAAGTGCTTTGCGAAAGAAAAAAAAAGGGGGGATTGGTTTGGGGTTCTTTTTCAATTCAAAAAGATGGCATTTTAGTCTAAAGCAAGGACCATTTTTGTGGTTTTGAAGGTCAAAAAAATGTCTCTTGAAAACCAAACAATTGATTTGAAACACGGACAGGGCTCTTTTCATTAAGCAGTGGAATACATTGACTGAAAGAAGGATCTTCTATTTAAAAAATCTCATCTTCAGTCAAAAAGTTTAAATCTCCTGAACCTCCTAAACAAATGCACAGCACATATTGGACACGAAATGGAATCATCTTCATTATATATATATATGTATATAACCACTGAAGAACAATGTATTCTATATAAAAGCAGAGCATTATCAATTCCATGTGTGAGGTGTTATGTAACTTAAATTATTTTTTCTTTCAGCATTGTGCTTCAGCTTTCACCAGAAACTTCAAAGACAAATAAAACATTACTCATTTAACTGGTCATATATAATATTCCCTTTTGTCATCTCTGGCAAGGTGCTGCTTTTAAACTTAAGTTAAAGCAATTAATTTATGTCCTAAGAGACATAAGAACCTAAACTTCATTGCAGCACATTTCTGATAATGCTGAACAAAGAGCAAGGTCAGACCTTGGGAAGGAAAACTGAGCACAGTGCTGAATGACTGCTATGATTATTTTTTTCTGTAACTCTTGAAATCTTGTATGCTGCTCTTCTGACACTTCCTTGGAAATAGCTGCATCATTTTAGCTCAAACATTTCCTGCCTTCTCCCCTTAGCTATCCACAAGAAACACCCAGTGGCATTTATTTAGCATTGAAAACATCTGAACAATATATTCACATTTCAGAAAGTATGGAAGAATTGAAAACAGTATAATTTAGTGGAAAAACCTGGGGCACTTTTTCCTAGGAGCTATTACCCATGCGCTGCATAATGGAAATGGTGCTATTTTTTTTATCAGTAGCTCACTGCCTTGTCACACTGCCACTCTCTATAATGGTTAATATATAACTCACCAATGTGCCAGTTTTCCCTAAAGTGTTACTTCAGACAGCGCAGGGGAATTCCCTTTGATATCTGTGCAAGAGCAAAGGTACACTGGCAGCTGTAGTTATACAAAAGAGAGACCTCAGCTGCAAGGACAGCTTGGGAACGTCTGTCTCCCATCCCTGCCTTGCCTCTGGCTGTTTCTTTACACTCATGCTTCTCTGCAACTGTTTTTGGGTTTGTGCTGTAAATCAGGTCACTGAGCTGATCCAAATTACAAATAGGCTTTTTATTTACAGAGTTGTTCTTAATACAGGTTGCTTTTCTTACCAGGATGATGCCAGAAATTGCAGTGCTGGTGCAACTGAGGAGGCAGAGTCCTGGGACAGAGAGGAGAGAAAAGCAGTTGGGGCAGAGGACATTGGGGAGGAAGCGTGCCTGAGTTCATGGAACTGCTGGCTCAGATGCTGTCTCTTTCATTAATAAGGGTAGGATGCAGTCAGGAATTTGTTGTCATAAACCATTAACAAACAGCGAGTTGACACAAAAGGATCATGCACTTGTTCTAAAAAAAGACTAAAATTAAACAGTAAAACGGCTCCATACATGACTTTTGCAGGAAAAGTAGCTATATACATAGGTGTTAGAGAACATGTATGAGCATATGTACACACACATGCACATGCATACACACACAAATGCATATTCACACACATTTACACACAAAAAAAAAATCTCTAAATTTAAAAGAAATGCAAAATGCATCTCACTTCAGCGTTTTTGACAGTCTTCAAAAGCATGCAGCTCTGATCCCCTGGATGGCTGGTTCGTGAAAGCAGCAACCAGGGAAGCCTATAGAGGGAGCAGGCCGCCTTCTTTTCCTTAGCAAGAGGAGTTTACAACCTTAAGTGATGACCCTGAGAGAAAGGAAAGAGAAAGGTAGAGGAGAAAAATATCTTAGGGAGCAGAGCCCAATGCAAGGGCCAGAGCAGTTGCCCTGCAAACAGGAGGAGCAGCACCAGACCTGCCTCTCAGGGCATGGGCAAGAGAGCTGCAGGTTCACACCTACCATCTTCCTCTTCCCTCTTCTTTGTGTTCACACTTTGTGCCCTACAGGGAGTCAGGAATTTCTTAGTGTTTCCCCCAGTCTCTCTGTCCCAGCATTTCAGCAGCTTCTGTGCACATTGCAGGATGGAGATTTGCTTGCCTGGAAGTTGAGCAGAATTTCATCTTCCAACACCTACAGCCAAAGTAATAGAGCAGTGCCTAGAAGAAAAGGAAAGATGCAATCAGAAAAGCCTGGCATTTCCTGTTGAACAAAAAGAAAAATGAAAAAAAAAAGGCTAACCATGTCACAGACAACATAAGAGAGGCAGTATTAAGCAGAGCCTATTCAGAAGACAGAATATACAGAAATGTCATAGTTAGTTATTGTCAGTAGAGGCTATGTGACTGAACGGAACATTACGTGTATTTGTATTCACATGTGCATACACAAAAATTTTTTTGCCTTTAAGCCATGTATACCTGTATTGAAGGTCCAGAAATCTGGTAGTTATTTGTATGGCTGTAAAGCCCAGAAGGCCCATCCTAGACAGATTTGTGTTTGCTGACTATGACACAAATCTGTACCAAAATCTGTATCTCTGCCTTACTGTGTTTATTATAGCCCAATAAAAGAGAAGATAAGATCTTTTTCCTACTCTTTTTCTTTTTCTAACAGATAGGGAGCTGTGACCAAAAAGAAAGCTTAACAGAAACTGGATGTTATTAAACTAACCCAGTTTCAGTCTTAGAGATCAAAGGACTAGCAGCTAAAAATCACTTGTTCAGGGCTTGACCAAGCAGTACATGCATTCTTAAATTAAAAATAACAATCAGAAATAAAAAACAGCACAATACATGGCAAAGACACATGCATTATTTACCATGTTGCACCTGTGAGTTCTTCTCGTAGAAAGACTGGCCACCAGAGTGTGCATCAGATAACTTATATTTTGGTGAAAGTCTCAGGATGGGTATAAAGCATGCAATATTTATATATAAAAAATTATACTAAGAGCTTTCCCTCCCATGAACTTAAGTCTAATAATACTTCAGTGAGTTTCTCCTGGGGAGCAAGAGCAGGTCTTAGCGCTGCAACATAAATAGTTAAGCACAAGCCATGCAGCAGTAAAAGAGAAAAGGAATACTCTATGCCCTTCAATTCCAAGGCAATGCAGCATGAGAAATATAATAAAATAAAATAAAAGGATACTACTACTTTTCCTCATAATATGGTTCATGATTTGACTTTTAATACAGGTTTGCTGCTGCTTTCTTTTTTGCTTATTATTTTTTTCCATCATTAGAGAAAGGCCATTTGAGGAATATACTCTGCACAGTGATGTGATTCAGCAACTTTCTGGAAAACAAAAACACAGCTCTCTTTTTGGTGCACTAATGAAACACAACTGGCACTAATTTTCATTGAATTGAGCCTAACTGAAAGTAGGCAATGTACCACGTTAGCTAAAGCTCAATGGTTTTAGGTCACATTACTTTTCATGGGTTTTTATAGATTATGTCCTGAACATAACCTTCTGCTAAATCAGGCCAATGATAACAAATATATTACTGTACAAGCTGTTGTGTTACCAAGAATGGCTCAGCAAATACATTTGCCTTTTTATTCAAATTCTAGGTAGATTCTGTCCATACCAACACGTGAGTCCTTTGTTTCTGAGTATCTCCCAAGGGCATGTCCACTGAAAGGTTGTCCAGCAGTTCCACAAAGGCAGAGTGACCTGTCGTGAGCTTGCCATGTCAACATTTTTTCCATGAGGACCCTGAATGCTACTCAGACACATGATATAATTTTACATATTTGGTACTCTTTACCAGGAGTACTCCAAGTCTGGGAAATTGAATCAGGACCAAAAAGAGGTAGAAAATACCCCACAGTCACACACAGAGTAGTCAAAAGAATTTAGGAAGCCTTATGCTTCATGGGAGTGTTTCCATTAAAAATATCTTAATAAAGACATCATTATCTATTTATTCTGATAGAGAAGTCCTGTCTCCAGGCAGGTAGGATGTGGTAGCCAGCCATGGCAAGCAGTGAGTGCCTGAGCTGGGGTGTGCTGCATGTCCTGGCTTAAGGCACATGCTGCTTTTTCTCCAAGCAAGGTGTGGAGTGACAGGCAGTGTCCCATGTACCACCGGGATCATTCCTGCCTCGAGCCACAGAAGAGCTGCCCCTGGAGCTCTGCAGCTGACAGTGAGTTCAGCTGGTGAGGAGCAAGTTCCGCACCTTCTGTGAACCCACCTGAAGATGAGAAGTGCTGCATGAGCACCCACCCTTATTGTTCCTGCCAGAGCTGCATGGAGACATTGGCACCCAGGACCCGTGGACTTGGCTAACCACCAACCAGCATAGACCCTCTACTCTTAGAAGCACCAAGCAATATTCCCCAAACATATTGTCATTTGCAAGAGAAAGAGTCATTTTGACAACAAAGTCCTCCAGTGACTAAGTGGCCAGGGTGTTGCTGGCATTAAAGAGCTGGCAGTCTAGTATAAATATATCTATCAGGCCATTGTATATCAGCTGAAAAAACTTGCTCTGGGCTGATATTTGGAAAACAAGACCCAGCAAAATAATCCTTTTTTAAACACATTATCCAATTTGAGTAATCTACAGGTATGTAAATCAAGAAATCTGCAAGTGTAGGCCACCCTGGCACCTTTGCTGATTCTGCTTTGCTGACACTACGGCCATTAGAGAAAGTGAGCACTGGCCATTCCAAAGTTTTTGGTCTGGGACTTTCCTTTTACCTCCAGACACCCTCAGTGGTTCACATAAAAATACTGGGGAGACACAGGGTAGAGCAGACAAGCTGCTGCCAACAAGGAAGCATGGAGAATAGCTCCCTCAGAAGAAAAATCCATCTCCTGAGAAGGCACATATAGCAAGATATGGATCACCTTTGCACACAGAAGAAGAAGAGCCACTGTTGGAAAGTTCCTGAATCCTGCCTAGCCATATATGGCTCCTTCCAGATCTGGAGTAAGCCAACTTTTCCAGATAAGTGAAAGAAAAATTGCACTTATTTCTATCTCAAAGGAAATTTCTGGTGTTTTTTCTAAATTAAACCAGCTTCTTGGTCATAATGCCATAACTCTGCACTGGCCATACAGCCCTCTTGTTTCAGAAGGTTTCCTGTGGATTCTACCACATCTGACATACACTTTGGTGGAAAATATGTCAACTGGCCCTTCTGAATGGAGATTTCCAGATGTGCACAAAATATGTCCCGGAGAAATAAGTGGTTACATGCACGAGGAGGGAAAACTCAGAGTACCCAACAAACAGTAGCAACTTTTCGTGTATTAATAAAAAGTATTCAGGGTTTATAGTTAGAAATACTCTTTTCATTGATTTCATTATTAGAAGTCTGTTACATCTAAGCATTTTTTTTAATGCTGAAACACATTTCCAAATACCCTTAGGGAAAACAGTCACAACAACAAAATTAGAAACACATTACTGAAGATGAAATTAGAGTAACTAAGCTCAACACTATACAGGGAAAATGCAGTGTTAAAATGTATGAGGTAAAATTGTTTTCTAACTATCCCAATGTTAAACATCATTTTGTCCTTGAAATGAGCAAGGGCAGAAATTTATGACACGCTCTGACAGTATTAAACACAACTGTGGTTTATGCAAGTTATGTGCTGGATCAGTGTATTTTCTCAGTATAGTTAAGGCCAAAGAGGTTTTCATTTTCAATTAACAAGTCTTTTTTAAAAAAATTCTTTTAACCTCCCTTCCATTGGGACCATGATTCCAGGAAGTCCAGAGATAATAGTTTATTTTTCAGTACTGCTTACACAGGAAACCTGGAGGGATATCTCAAGTGAAAGAGATTCTTCAGCAAGCATGGAAAAGCCACTGTTATCACACCTATCACATTGGTGGCAAAAGCAGCAGAAGGTGACAGATATCCCCCAGTCTGTACTGGGATAACCCCTCAGATACTTTGTAGTGAAGTTTTCTGAGACTGGTAGGACAAGTGTTTCAGAGCACACATACTACCATGGCCTGGGTTAGAGATAGGCTTCCCTTATCACTCCTGAACAAGTCTTCACGAAACAGATATTCTCACACCACCAATGCATAGTGCATGCACGTGTTGTGCAGGCTGGGCAATGACAGACCCTTTTCACAGTGACGTTGAAAAATATTCCCTTTCTTTCTTTTCAGAAACAAAAATAGAAACCACATATTTCCAAAACCAGAACCATGTCATAATAGCCAACACAGGACAAGAGGGAAAGGGGGTTTTTGTGGTCTGCAGTATCTTCTCACATTAGTAACCCTCCCTTCCTCCTGCTCTTCCAGCCTCAAGCATGTGGCTGTCTCATAAACTCTTTAAGGCAAGGTTTTCAAACACCTTCTCCAAATATTCTGATGAAAAAGAATCATTTGAATTAAGAAAGTACAGTGATGAAAATACTTTGCTTAGAGCATTGCTTTATATTGGTGAATAGTTCATTTGCTATTCCTGGGTATTAGAGTCGAGCTCAGTGCTTTTGTTATAGATATTTTTAAATAAAGATTAAAGAACATGTTTGTCCTATGTTACATACTTGAAATGTCTGTGGAAACTAACAAGCACCTGTTTCTTAGGGCACTACCTATGGTAGTACCTGTAGGTCTTGAAACAAGCAGATAGGCCAAATGCACATGGGTTTCACAAACCGTTTCCCAGCAAAACTCTGCACTTATGAGCTGACTCCTTATCTCCACTTCAATCAAATTAGCTTATTGTTAAAGTTTTACAAAGCAACCCAGCAGCAAGGTGAAAGATGAAGAGATTATTGAATAATAGATAAGAATATTTTTAGTCAGCTCAGATGTAGTCATGTATCTGAGAAAGCACCAGGAAAAAAGCCCTCAGAAAGCTGCTGGCTGAATTCCAGCAAAAGCAACCTGACTGTCAGGGCCCTGCAAGGGCTGGAGTCTTCCTACAAGAGATGGCAAAATAGAACTGCTGGGGGGGCACCAGGAAATCCCAGAGAGTCCCAGCCCCAGGAATTGGGTAACTCTGTGGGGATAGGGACATAAGCCTGTGGTGGTCCCAGCTGAGCAGGGCTGTGGGCAGCTGGAGAGTGGCTCTGCTGAAGCATCACTGGGGCAAGGACCAACAGTCCCAGGGGGCTGACATGGGGTCCTGGGCTGTAAGCAGTGGGGGGAGCCCCAGAGGGCTGGGCAAGGCTAGTCAGACATCAGGGTGCGCTCAGGGCCCTGAGATAGTTATGCAGAGATGCAACATCAGTACTAAAAAAGTTGTCCATATTTCTGGTCCTGTAATTGATTAGTTTTTGTTTCTTTTCACTCCTAGCTTTATAAGCCAACAATCCTGCCCTTAAATTTGCAGCAGCTGGAACTGTAAACCTATTCCCAAGGTCATTCTTACCATCAGGTTTCCTACAATGTAGTTAAATGGGGGGGCAACAAAGCATTTGTAATGATCTGGACAGCACCTTCCCCATGCACAAAAGAAGAAAACTACCAAATTGTCTGATTTCAGCACTGTTCTGTTTCTTCCCTGCATCCATTTCCCAGTGAGAGTCACTGTTCTGTTATTATGGTCTGAAGAGACAAAGAGTTTTAAAAGATCTTCTCACTGCGTGAACAAGCCCTCTCCCTGTTGCCTTTCCCTTTTAATGAAGATCACAGTATAGTTGACACCTTTGATGCTGAGAGCCTCTGAAGCAGGGAAGGTATAATGACATTATTCACTTAAAGCTAGGGAGGTACTGACTGAAGCAACATCTACTGAAATAAAGTAGCGGTGAATAATGAAGTGTCACTTGGATATTCAGAACTTCATTCATTAAAAAACATTTCTGAAAGGAACTGGTTCATGTGTCCCTGGAAACACTAACACAAGACGTGCCAGGCTAAATCAGACTTGGCATTTAGTCTGGAATCAAAGTACTTGAACACAGTCCATCATCCCACAACACTGACAGAGACGAAACCCTTTCTCCTACCTTGTGTACAGCTATGAGACTATATGTAGTAGTGGGCTAGAGAATCTCTTAAAAGGCAGATGTAAACAGGGAATACTTACCTCAGCAGTATTCAAAAAGCATAGGCCCTCACAATGTAAAGGTATGAGAGCCCCCAAAATACTGTACCACGTGAAAAGAACCAAACTTTTGTCTTTTGGACCAGGGACAGTCATAAACCTGCAGCACCATGGAGCTCACTGCTGCCTAATCTACCTTGATTTTTTGACAGGACATTTTTTATTAATTCCTTGCTTCCTTAACTAGACTGCTGTAGGCAACTGAGTTAACATGTTCAAAATTAGCTTGGATGTGTCTAAGTCATACCTTGGGTACTGTAGAGAAAGAACAGATACAAACTGGAAGTTGAAACTCCAGCATTGACATAGCCCCGTACTTTGGACCTCTGTCCAGAAAGGCATTTCAGCACGCATGTGGCTGTAAGGCTCTGAATAGACTTGGCAACTGCTTTAGCTTAATAATGGTGAAGCATGTTGTGAGCTCCCTTCTGGATTGGAAATTGTCTCTGAAGGGTTTTATAAAATGCAGTAGAGCCTCAGGAAGCAGGAAACAACATTTATTCAATTTTTCTGCTCTTGACCTGAATGCACTGGAAGTAGGATATTTTGGCATAAAACTCAGACATATTTAAGCAAATGTCAGAGGCCATCAAAGGCTCAGCAAAGTCAGTTTTGGTGGGTATGGGAGAGCCCTTTCCCAAAGCCACATAAGCCCAAGTGCCAAGTGACAGAAGTCAGGATGAACACCAGCAACATGGAACAAGGAGCCACGTCATCTTTCTGTGAGGACTTGGGTAGGCTATTGTGCCATTGCAGCGTGCAGGGCCCAGAAGAGTACTGCAAGTAGGTCAGCTTCATAACAAAATAGTAAATAAATCTGTGTGCGATGCGCTCCTTCTGGTGACAAACCAGTTCAAAAGAAACCCACAATAAGTACCTTCAGGAGAAGAACACCATGCAAGAACCCATCTGTGCACAGACACAAACGCACAGAGACACCAGCATATTTATCCAAAATAATCTCACGTAGCATCTCACTTCAGATCTTGTGGATCACATGGAGGCACAGGGTTATCTACATGCAGATCACTGCTTTTGCTGTTTGGATCCACCGTCTGCATCTTTTGCTTCCCAGCTTCCTCAAAGTGAAGTTTCAGACAGACCGAAATACCGAAAAGTCTCCCTGCCTGCAGAATGCCACATTTGGAAATGGCTGTGTCAGCTGATATTCACCCCCTGTAACGGCACCGTTTGATATTTGAAGCTGTATTTTCATTTCTGAAGAATAATGCACATGCCTCAACTCCCTTCTCAGATGTGTCATCCCACTGCTATTCCTTTCTTCTTTAAGCTACAGTTTGGTATTCTTTTAAGTGAACATGATTGCCAATAAAGCAGTCCCCATTTTCTCCCACTCCCACAATTTCTCCCAGATCATCTGTTGTACTGTGCCATCATAAATATTTGTATGGCTGCATGGTTAACCAGATCAAGGAACTGATCCAGATGAAAAACAGCCCCTGGGAAAAAATATGCAAATTTTGCAATATAGTTCCCCACAAAGCCATACAAATGCTTGTGCTGCAATTGTAAGAAGGTTTCCACAAGAATCGAGATGACTGACTGAGAAAAGGGAAGGGGAACAATCTGGTTTTTTAAGCAGTTTTTCTGGCCTTAATGTGGTGCCATGGTTTGGCATTTGCTTTCACCAGCATTTGTCCACAAAAAGCACATAAAAACTTCTGCTTTGGGGAGTAAACATGCACAGCTACTGAAAATTCCTTCTGAATGCTCAGGGAAAATTTCTTTGCACAGCAATATCTAACTCTTGCCAGCATTGGAGCCCAAGTCCATAAAGTCCAAAACAGTGTTCTTACACTTGAAGAAGAGCATTCTCCTATCAATGACAAGCTCAAGGATCCTTGGGAGTCAACTGTTAGCACTTCAGAGACAAACAGTCTGTTTTTCTTTCTCTCACTTTCTCTGGATTTAAGGACTGCTGAGACAGAATACTGCCTTGTTACCTATTCCACAGCCCTGTGGTGTAAATGGGAGAGAAAAGTATGGAAGCATTGGATTGCATTTTATCAAAAAACCTTTTGAAAACAGTTCACCTCCCCATTTAATAGTTTCTAACAAACTAAGCCTAAAACTAGAGACAGAAAGTCCTGCCACCAATTCCCTCAGTTTCACTTATTTTTGTCACTTTTTCTTTCTTCACAATAAAGTGACAGTTCCACTGCTGATATTTCTCAGGATATGTGCTATAATCTTTTGTGAGACACTTGAAAATTGCAGTTAAATGCAAGCTTGCTAGTGAATAAAGCTNGCTGATGCCATGAATGGGAGGACTGACTACAAAGAGAACTCTTATTGTTCCCAGTAACTGTACAATTAACTTAAATTGTGGCTATCTTTTCACCAGTGGGCTTAATGTATTCAGACTAAGGATAGTGTCTAAGTGAACATTACAATTTCCTGGAGAGATTGCAAACCAGTGATCCTCCCTGAAATTGTATACCATTGCTTACCCTTCACTAAGCCAAAACACGAGGGCTGTGTGTTACCATAGGCATGGGGACTTCCTCCACGCTGTGTCTGTGCCATGGCAAGCCCAGGGACAGAACTCTGACACTAACTGTGGGCATATTTAGCATGGGGCAGTAAGATCAGGGGAAAATGTACGGAAAGACAACAGAAAAGGATTGATCCTCATCATACCTACTATTTGGGTAGCTCTGCTAATTTTGATGAAAGCCAAGAGGGACTCAGGTATAGAACTGAGAGGTGAGCATTTTTAGACATTAAAGGTGTTTGAACTCTAGGGAGCCCAAAGAATGTAAAATCTACTGCTGGGCAGAGACTCCTTAAGGAAGTTAGAAGCCCGTTTTTAACA
>VYZR01071880.1:51643-63315 GCA_013400675.1 Oxylabes madagascariensis | reverse complement strand
GACTTCTTTTTCCTTTTGACTTCCTTTTCCTTTTGACTTCCTTTCCATCGTCACTGCCAGCAGAAATTGCCAAGGGTTTTCTAGTTGGACAGTGTTGCAAAATGCCATTTTGTCCATATTCAAGCTGTCTCTTTGTAAGTGGGATAGAGGTAATTCCTAAGATGATTTTTTTAACTTAGCATTCAAATCTTCCAGAGGAAACCAGAGAGGTCAGCTTTTTCACTGACTTTGTTCATTCAAAAGGAGATGCAAGACCATCCTGCCTAGGGCTGTCTCCCAGTGGGATATTTACTGCGATGCACCAATGAAAGAGAGAAAGCAGGTGATGACAGTCCTTCCCAGCATCTCTAAAAAATCCTCTGTGCTCTTGTCTACACTTCATTTAGTGTTTGTTATACAAGGACTTCCTTGCAAAAAATAAAAAGCAAAAGTAAAACCCTCACATATATATGTAAATATTAATGTACAAATATACATGTATTATCTCAAAGAGCACAGCTGTTCTCCAGCAGCTTCTCTCAGCACCACTTACCAAATTTCCTTCTCTTTAAGTTACAAGACAGGCAGAGAAATTTTGCAGACCTGTTTGGAGCTCTCCTTTCCAGAGGCATTGAGATGACAAGGTGAGATGTTCTTCACTGGGATTGCTTCAATTCATCCTGAGCCTTGAGAGGTGTAGAGGTGAAACAGCAACACAATGAGGCTTACACACCACTTTAATTCTTCAAATACTCTTGGAAAAGCAGGAGCAGCTTGGGAAGGCAGAAGTTTGCTCTTCAGAGCCAGAGGAATTCTTCTCAGAGCAGATGGAAGGAGGGAAGAGGGTGGGACATTGATTGTCCTCACAGTATTTAAACCAGACTACATCCAGGCAGATGTTTTCTGAACCCTCATGGGACTGAACTCTTTAAAGCTGCTTTTACACTGAGCAGCAGCTGGATTTTTCCATGTCCAGAGAAGAGAAAAGAGCCAGATGGGGGTCAGCCTGTTTTCCCAGGTAACAAAGGGCAAAATGAAAGGGAATGGCCCCAAGTTTCTCCAGAGGAGATTTAGATTGGATGTTAGGAGAAATCTCTTCACTGAAAGGGCTGTCAGGCACTGGAACAGGCTGCCCAGGGCAGTGGCTGGAATCAGCATCCCTGGAAGTGTTCAAAAGATGTTCAGCCATGGCATTTGGGGTCATGGTTTAGTGGTGAACACGGTGGTGCTGGCTTAATGGTTGGACTCGATGTTAGAGGTCATTTCCAAATGTAATGATTCTGTGATTTTGTGTGAGCTCTAGAGCCCTGATGGCCCAGGCTGAGTGACCCTGGTGACCTCTGAGGGGGCTGTGACACCCCTGCAAGGTAAATTGTGTGACAGGAGCACAGGGCATGTTCAGGCCTCTCCCTGTCGTTGTTGAGCATCAAACAATGACACAGACTCTCAATCAGAAGGCTAGAAAAAGTGAACTTTTATTTCTGAGATGTGACTCTCTTATACAGTATTTTACACAGACCAATTTGATTGGTGAAACAAAGGCAAACCTCTTCAATCACATTGGTTAAAACAGATGTTCGTCAAGAAATCTCTCCTGTGAGAAAGAATGGATAAACATAGGTACAGTTACAAAAACATTTCTCTTGTTTACAGAAAGTTTCCTGGGAAAGGAATTTCCCAAAAACCAAAACATTAAACAAGGGCTACATCTCCCCATTGTGAAGGGGACACAGCTGAGATGCAATCCTGGAAAACCTTTGCCTGGACACCCAGAAATCAAACTTCAAATCCCGCATCAGACCTTGGTGCAGCGCAGAAGTTTGGAGCATTTAACCACAGACAAACCTCCTGCGCCCAAATAAACATCACTTTTAAATCACCTTTGAACAATGCAGCAGCCGAGGCTCGCAGGCAGCCGCCCTTCCACGCAAGACTGCAGCAGAGGGGCCGTCCTGCTCTCACTTTAAATGCTTCCTATCAATCTGCTTTTCTCAAAAACACTCCGAAATTTGCTTCTGGTATCCAGATGGAAGTTTTTCCGTGTAATACACTACCCTCTGCTGCTCACACGGGCTAATTACAATGCAGCATCAAAATTCCTGTGCTGCTGAGCTCTGTAGGGGAGAGCTGGTGTTTGGTGATAATCCTGACATTAATCCTAAACTCACAAAGGGTGTGAGTTGTTAATTGCTACAATCAAAAGGAGGTGGTGGCTTGTCTGCTCGTGATAACTGGATTTATTTAGAAGGCATGTCTGGATTCTATCTGAACTTTCAGGTTTTTTCCTTAAATCTACACTGAACCAGGATTTGTTCTGTGCAGAAATTAAGGCCAAAGCCTTTCTGCAGCAGATTTTACTGGGAGGTTCATGGAGCCACAAACATCAATACATACAAAATAGGTTTCCAAGGTGGATAATCTGTCAGTCCAGTCCTTCTAGTTCAGCACAGGACATGAAGCTCATCACATCAGCTATCAAAAAACAGCTTTATTTCAGAAAATAATAAAGTGATGATGATTCAAGGACAACTGGTAATTGGCAGCTTTGGATCACACCTTCATCTATTTATTTGATTTAATTTGTCCACAGAGAGGCACACAGACTCATTTATCCCAGGTCCCTTCCTTCTTCCTCTCAGTGCCTGGCACAGGTTGGAAGCCCTGCTGCCTGCACCCTCAAATGAGGGTGAGCCAAAGAAAAGAGAAACCTGGGATCACTGCTCCTTTTCAGGAGGAAGAAGAGCTCACTCTCACATCTCCTCTGTGTTAGGACCTGCAGAGCATTCCACATCGGCCTCCTCTCACCTAAAAATGACCCAGTCAGAGCAGCTGCATGTAAATGGATATTTCTGTGGAAGTTAATGCTGGAATTGCTTCTCCATTTTTGCTGCCTAAACCAAATGGCACCAAACTCTCCTGCCTCTGGGCAGTCACCCACAGCTTTTGGGATGGGAGGAGTAAAAAATAAACCCCAAGACTGAGCCTAGTCTACCTGCAAGGCTTGGACTGACAATACAGAGCATGAAATCAGTGTATCAAGATCTTTTGACTGCTAAGTGCCTCTGCAGTGATTGCTCCCAGCTACTCTGGATGGATCATACCCAGAGACTGAGGCAACTGGCTTGGTTCAGTGCCTTGAACAGCTCTTTAGAAGATGTTTCTGGGTTTCAGAACCATGAAACCTCAATGACTGTCTTCCTTATTTCTTTACCTCCTACCACAGACCCTGAATCTATTCCCAAGCATTTTACTGGCATCTCTTTACTCAAAGGACAAAGATCACTCTTGATGGCCTGAACAGCCATGCCAGAAGGTGAGATACCTCTCCTCCTCTAATACTGGTCAAAGTTTTCCCTAGAAGCACAGATTCTGCAGAAGGAATTGAAAGAGGGGGACTTTCAGCTCAACTCACTGTTGCAGCCACCCTTAGACCCATTTCTGAAAATCTTCAGTGACATGTGATTAACTCAAGGCTCTGGGCAGAGTCCCCTTGAAGGCTAATGAGCTTTAAATGCACAGGCAGTGGGAATTTATTCTGCTTGCAAAGCCAGGTGCATGCATAATTCTTTGTTGATTCAGGACCATGTTCACAAGAATAAAAGCAACTGAACCAACTACACTTTGTGTGACCCTGCTCAGAAGGACTTGTGAGGATTTTTCTTTTAAATGTCTTGAATTTGCTATAATCAACTTCCATTCCATCCAACCCTTTCATCCTGATTCTTGCAGAACATTGTTATATTCTTGCATATAACAATGTGAATAGAAACAAACTGTAAAGGCCCTGGTGAGCTGAGTGTCTGGTATTTATTACTTGTGGGAATTGATTTCTTCTTAGCTCAATATTGACCATTTTAGGAGGATTTTTTTGCTGCAAGAGGTAGGAAAAATTGCAGGTAGGCATGTCATTGGTTCTAGTGCCATTCCTCAACATAAATATCTCTGTGTCTCACAAAATACCATCGTCTAATGCATGCAAAAAAAGCAGGCAAAACTATTCCTTTTAATTGAATGAACTGGAAGATGATCTGGCCCCTCAGCCCTCACATGGGAGGAATGAGATATTTGCCATGACAAGGATCAAAATCATTCAGCCTGCAACTGAAATGGATCATGAAAAATCTTAAAATGCAACAGGACATGGTGCAAGGTCAGTGCACTCTCACTCTCTTGTGGATTGGACCCTCAGGCTGTGTAATTCTATGTGGATTTGCCCAGGAATACTCAAAGCCTTCACACTGTCTTTTTTCTCCTGTTCTGGAGACTAGGAATGAGTTCTTATCTCTAACTGGTCACTCTTTCTGCCCTTTGGGTATCATTCCTACTCAATTTTTGGTTTAAGATTTAATGGCAAGACACATACAAACACTCAGCAAGCTTTGCCTCCTTAAGAAGTCAGGCTAAATATTCAATTAACAAACCAAACAGCATCTAACTTTACCTTGAAACTTCAGTAACTTATTAACTTTGCCTTTGCAGGTGCTGAAGACAATAAAATTCCCAACACTGAAGCTCTAGTCAGATACTGAAAAGCAGCCAAGCTCCTAAGGCTGGGGCACTGGAAATAATCTGTTTCCCTGCCAAAACCAGAAGAAAGTTAGCAACCAATTTAAGTTTCAAGGCAAGCTGCTTTCGTGTGCGATGTTCATTTGTTTGTCTTTGCTAGATAGGTTTTTGCTTCCTCTCAGTCCTTAGCTTGTACAAGGCTGCCAAGGAGGGGAATGATGTGGTGTGGGGAGGAATTGGAAGGAGTCTCAGACAGCATAAAAGTCCTTGTTTTAGAGGTAGAGTTTTAGAGGCTGAATCAGGTCCACACTGCCAGGTCACAGCAGTCAAACACACTCTAAGATGACACTATAAAGGAAGTCATCAGCCCACCTAATCCAGGGACAAGCCACAACATAAACCAGGCTGCTCAGGCTCACTGTTGATGCTGTATGGGTTGTGCCCTGTAGTTGCACTGCCTGAGAAGAAATTCAGATTTAACTCTGCCAGCTCTGCCACCCTCAGCCATCTGAGCCGCAGGTCCATGCGCTTGAAAATCCATCAGTAAAGGGAAAAACAAGATGCCAGCTCTCAGCAGACCACCCTGCAAAGCGCCAAGGAATCAGCCTGCTGTAATAATTGCCCTTCTAATAACCTCCTGTTTAAGGAAAACTCAGGCTGTTGCAGCCATTTACTGTAGTAGTGCACCACATCTGAGTAAATGTTTTCCTTATANTCTGCAAGGGCTGGACCCTCAGAGGTATTGGGAAGAGGAAACCCCAATAATTTACCCTGGTGAGAGTCCTGGAAGGTTGACAACCCTTCCCACTTCCCGTGAAACCCTTTAGCTCAGTCCCAGAGTGTGATTACCCAAGTCCTTCTGTAAGTCCCTATAATTCAGGGGCTGCTGCTTCTCCTCGCAGGTGGGCTGTGACCCACTGCTGACAGATTCTGCTCCTCATCCATCTGTGCAGACTTCAGCCACCTCAACAAAGCTCTTTGGAACAAAGCACATGTTAGAGTGATTAAAAGGAAAACCATCACTCATTTACAAATTATTCTAATTTCAGCTCCCAGAATATTTTTGTGGTTTTGACTAATGACTGAATTTCAGTTGAAGGATTAACTCTAGAGACATATGTCCATGCATTTCCCCCTTCCTTCCACCAGAGGTTTGGAATCCTCACGGATCTTAAAACTTTGATGATGATTTCCCTCCCATCATACTAGAGCATGTCTCAGGACTAAAATATGAGAGCTGTCCAAAAATTAGAAGGAACAAGGTTGGAAACACCCAGGAGAGACGCAGGCAGCTCAAGGCCACCAAGTCTCTGCACAGAGGGTGAGGACACTGCTCCCTTTTCTGTAGTCACAGGACCTGAGGGAATGGCCTGAAGCTGTGTCAGGGGAGGTTTAGGTTGGATATCAGGAAAATGTTCTTCCCCCAGAGGGTGGCTGGGCACTGAACAGGCTCCCCAGGGCAGTGCTCACAGCACCAGCCTGGCAGAGCTCAGGGAGTGTTTGGACAATGCTCTGGGGCACAGGCTGTGACTCCAGTGCAGGGGATGGCTGTGAACAGAGGGCTCAGGTGCACCAGGTCACAGCCACCTGTGGTGATTTCAGAAGCTCCACAGCTCTCTGTTCCCCTGCCAAGGAGATGGGGTGCACAGGCAGAAACAGCAACATCTTGAGACATCTGCTTCAGGACACAGAGTTCACTTGTTGGGCACACACTCTGTCATCAGGCCAAGTAACTGTCTGAAAGTCTGACCAACATCTGCAGATCAGTTTCTACCCATGGAAATTTGCCACCTTGAGGTTTTTGTTTGGTTTTGGATTTTTGGAGGTGTCGATGTTTTGTTGGGGTTTTTTCCCAACCGAGAATTCTAGCTGGGATGGTATTTCTTAAAAATTCATCATTATTTCCAGCTGTGCAATCTGTGAACATGTCAAGATGCTTCAATATCAGCATATGCCTATGTAACATTTCTAATTAATATTGAATGTTTGAGTGTTGTTTATTTACAGAGCTCAGGAGCATGATGACAGACCCATTTAACCACAGAACCACCAGTCAGCAAGAATATTCTTCATAATTAAAAGCCTTTTCCCAATCCAAACACCTGTTTCTCATCTTTTAATTTGTATCTGCATGCCAAACACTGTCATGCTGAAATTCAGAAGTACAGCACTAAACAACCACCTCTTCGCTGGCCCTGTGGAAGCAGCTCCCTGTCTCAAAGGTCACCTTGGAGAAATAAAGAGAGGTCATGTGTCATGGAGGGACAAGCAGGTGATCTGTAAGATCTAGTGGCAGGGAAAGGCCACTGCAGTGAGAGTTTAGAGGTTACACAGAGTGGATTTTCACACCCTGTGTAAGATCCCTTTAGATCCCTTAAGATCGCTTTAGAGCACAAAGCACGCCACAGAGAGCAGCACTCAGCTTTCCAAGACCCCAAGGACAGCCAGCAGTTCACAGATCTTGATTCACAGCCCCACACTGCTCTCAGTGGTCCAGCAGCACCAGGACTGCTCCAGCCAGAGAGGATTACACTCACATTTCTCCTGCCCTGTGCCCCCCAACTCTTTCCAAAGGCAAAGCAATTTGATTCAGGCTCTGACGCTTTGTACATCTCCAGCCAAATTGCATTTGGGAGAAAAACTTTCCCTGGCTGCAGTACTGACTGCAACATCCTCATCCACACCAATTGACTTCCTGATGGTTCCTTCATTCCTCTCACTGCGCCACTCCAGTGACAAATTCAGGTGACTTAAACTTCAAGGGACTTGCCATAATCATGCCCACAGGGAAAAGGGTTAGTGATGCCTCAAAATACTTACTGGAGCAGTAGCTGTGAGGTTATCACAGCTTCAGTGGGTACAAAGCTTTAGACACTGACTTCATAGACCCATATGCATATTAGTTCCAGATTTGCCATGCATTCAGTCAGGCCATGAAAGTATTTAGATCTCAAAGTAGAATCACCACAGCCACTAAAAAGTACTTGAGCATTGATAATTAGCAGGGAACTTGCAAATTCTCTTGGAGCTGAAGTCTTGGGTAAGTCTGTGGGAGCTGTCTGGAATTTTCCACATATATCTAGAAGAAAAATTACCAAAGATTTACCCTTTCATACAACACAGCTTTTGCCACCACTCTTCACTGGGGTCAGCAGCTACCACAGGAGCCAAGCCGCCCTAGTCCACATTCTGAGATCCATATTTCTGTCATGCTGAAATCAGAGTTATTATAAACACTATGGGACTTCTCAAGGTGTAAAGGCTCTTTCTAATTCCTGTTTGCAAGATGAAGAGGCAAGACTCAGCAAATAGAGCTAAGGTACAAAGATCAAGTCCTACACATTTCTTCCTGCAGAGATTTATACTGGAAATGAGGCATGTCCAGGTAACAGAGCACCAATCTAGTAGAACCAGTAAAGAAAAAAACTGAGTTTGATTTTAGTCTTTGGTGCGTGGACTTCTCCTCTACTCAGCTTGACTGTGTGGCATAAAAGCACCTTGAAGTGACAGGGGTAACAATATTTCTGCCAAGGGAAGCTGCTGTTTGAGAATTTTTTTTTCCTGACTCCTTCAGATTTTACAACATTTTTCAGAGCCTGAAAACAGCTGAAGTGCTGTTGTTAGCAGCAAGCAGCCAAAGAAAAAGAAGGAGAAAAAAATGGAGCTGTTCTTCTAACCATATGTCTGTTCCCCAGGTCTGTCTAGAGAGTGCAATTACCAATAGATAATCACTCAATTTAGAAATGTTAGACCCTGTAGGCAGCTTTCATGACTGAACACAAGGGATGTGCAGTATTAAATAGTTACTCTGCCTCAAGAGATAATTCTCAGTAACACTTAGTGGGTCAGAAATCATGGCTGCAATCGAATTCAGGTTTTACATCTTGGTCCAATAAAAATATATCAGGTGCAGTTTAGAAGAGGAAAAAGAAACTTGCATACAAGCAGACATAAACGAGGAGTTTTCCCTTCACATCTCCCTGCCCATCTTTTTTTATGTTTGCTCTGCATTAGAGAAACGGGAGGCTGGGACCTTTTGCCTCTGTCATTTATTGCAAGGTGGGTCCTCCTCACAGCTCAGTGAGCAGTGGAGAAGGGAAAAGAAGTTCAACCTTCCCCCTTGGAAGCTTTCCCTATCCAGANAGCCTCTGTTCTAGGCAGCCTCCCCAAGGCATCACTGCCTCTTGGATGAAGTTGTTGCAGCTGGAATGGAGCTCCAGGGACACTGCTGGGAAGCCCTGGCAGCAGATGCAGAAGGGAAGAAAGGCCCAAGGCTGGCCCTGCAGCTGAGCCCAGAAAGCTCATGGCACAGATGACTTTCCTGTTGAGACATCCCAGTAGGGGAGGTTCCAATTCCCAGTCTGTTGAGACAGAGCAGAGCACGACCAAGAGCAAATCTTCTCTTTTTTGTCCCTTTGGTCCATGCCTTTGTACCACAGGACTTTGGAGCAGGGCCAGCACTGGCTGTCTGAGCCTTGGCCACTGCCAGGAGACCTTGCCCTCAGTATATATCTTCAAGCCCCACTCAACACCAGCTCAGTAACCCTCCCCAGGTGAGAGCCAGCAGGATGGATTTTTCCGAAGTGCTGAAAGACACTTCTGCAAGACCAGTTTAATTTCCTGAGATAGAAAGACACATAACTTCAAGGAAGTGCAGTTTCTTTTGCCCCCATCCAGGCAGCTTTATTTGTGTTTGGATAGATCTGTAACAGTGCTCCTGACTAATGCACAAAGAACTCGGTGACCAGAGAGGGAGGCTCCAGGCTGCAAAACTAAAACCTCAAGTGTCAATTTTGACACCCCAGATCCATCATTTCCTGCTTCTTATGAGAAGGGAAGTGGGGTGGTTACAAGCAGCAAAAAGAGAACAAGGGCCGGCTCCTCAAAACCATAAAAAAAATCCCCCCTCTTGGTCTCCCACCAAGAGCCCTGTGAAGTTCAGATGAAAGCTCTTGAGCTCAGAAAGCAAAGACAGAGTTGGGTAAATTTTGGGAACACCAAGGGCCATTCCTGGGATAATCCCACCTTGATCTTACAGACNTTCCCTATCCAGAGATATGTCCTCCTTCTTCCCAGGTACCTCATTCCTGCTGATGTCTTAAGTTTTAACTTTTATATTTTTCAAATCCTGTATGGCATTAGTGTATAACTCTGAATTTCATACAGAGTGTTTGTAAGTTCTCTTCACAGTTTGGTCAGATGGGGTCAGCTTCCCAGATGGGAACCAAGGTCATCATCTCAGCTTCAGGCCTGAAAAGTATAAACAAAAGTGAATTGGGGGAGCAAACTGAGGGAATGTGACTTCATTACCTGAAGCTGTAATTGGACAATTAACCCCTGATATGTAAATAGACCAAACTTATATCTGTCTGAAAAACTCATGAACGTGATCCATCTTGGGTGTAGCCTCAGCCAGGCTCTTGTACTGCCCAAGGTGTATTCTTTGAAGGCCTTTTTAATAAATACCTACTTTATTCTCTAACCCTGTCTAGCCTCTGTTCTAGGCAGCCTCCCCAAGGCATCACTGCCTCTTGGAGGAGTTGCTGCAGCTGGAATGGAGCTCCAGGGACACTGCTGGGAAGCCCTGGCAGCAGATGCAGAAGGGAAGAAAGGCCCAAGGCTGGCCCTGCAGCTGAGCCCAGAAAGCTCATGGCACAGATGACTTTCCTGTTGAGACATCCCAGTAGGGGAGGTTCCAATTCCCAGTCTGTTGAGACAGAGCAGAGCACGACCAAGAGCAAATCTTCTCTTTTTTGTCCCTTTGGTCCATGCCTTTGTACCACAGGACTTTGGAGCAGGGCCAGCACTGGCTGTCTGAGCCTTGGCCACTGCCAGGAGACCTTGCCCTCAGTATATATCTTCAAGCCCCACTCAACACCAGCTCAGTAACCCTCCCCAGGTGAGAGCCAGCAGGATGGATTTTTCCGAAGTGCTGAAAGACACTTCTGCAAAACCAGTTTAATTTCCTGAGACAGAAAGACACATAACTGCAAGGAAGAGCAGTTTCTTTTGCCCCCATTCAGGCCGCTTTATTTGTGTTTGGATAGATCTGTAACAGTGCTCCTGACTAATGCACAAAGAACTCGGTGACCAGAGAGGGAGGCTCCAGGCTGCAAAACTAAAACCTCAAGTGTCAATTTTGACACCCCAGATCCATCATTTCCTGCTTCTTATGAGAAGGGAAGTGGGGTGGTTACAAGCAGCAAAAAGAGAACAAGGGCCGGCTCCTCAAAACCATAAAAAAAATCCCCCCTCTTGGTCTCCCACCAAGAGCCCTGTGAAGTTCAGATGAAAGCTCTTGAGCTCAGAAAGCAAAGACAGAGTTGGGTAAATTTTGGGAACACCAAGGGCCATTCCTGGGATAATCCCACCTTGATCTTACAGACATCCAACTTGTTTTGGTCCAGATAAATCCCACTGAAGTGCTCACTCTGGCGTGCTGAGAGCTGTACAATTTGAGCAGCATTTCACAGCTATCAGATAAACCCTTTTTCTGACCCAGAGACGGGGCTCCTGAGAGGCCTTTTAAAAGATTTTATTCCATTTTCAGTCTCATGAGAAGGGTGAGACAGTACAGATGTTACAATTCACACCATCACAATCAGAAGCCAAACTATTTCCTAATTCCATTCCATTATGAACTTTTCTTGGCCAATCAGCTTTTGCCACACAACGCTGTAAATGCCTTAAAGCCAATCATCTAAAATTCACCCTTGTGGATCCTACTGCAATGCATCTTTCCTAGTTCTATTTCTCTGAAGTATCTGGTCTTTTTTGCAAGGCTGTCCTTTGAAACTTGTTTCCAGTTCCATTTCTCTCTCTGCAATGTCTGTCCTATTCCATGGCATTTCTAAGCCAGCATTTTCTATCTCAGCGTTTGCATACAGATTGTGAGCCTTCTGTCAGGCTTTGAGAATTCTTTACAAATCCATTTCCCTCAGGTTAACTCTGTGATTTACATTTTGGGGTGCGTTCTTGCCCTCATATGTAGGATTTTACTGTCCCCAAGTGTAGAACACAGACAGGAAAGAATTGCTCCCACACGCTGAGTCGTGCCTGAAAAGAAGGAAGAGAAGGAAGTTTATTTACATCCTTTACATTTTATAGCATTCCAAAGGTGACAGTGGATTGGAGGGTGAAGCTGCCACCCCTCCAACACACTGGACAGGCCAACAGTCTGTCAGCTC
>VYZR01071880.1:14256-36681 GCA_013400675.1 Oxylabes madagascariensis | reverse complement strand
TTGGCAGTTCTGGGTTAACACTTGGACTTGATGATCTTGGAGGCCTTTCCCAGCCTTAATCATTCTGTGATTCCCACTGGAGGAGAAGCCTTTTTCTGCCCAGTCCTCATTAAGTGCTTCACACAAGATAATTTCTACCATTTATCATAAGTAGAGCTAATAAATACCTTGACAAGCAATTTCTTTTCTGTGCTTCAATGCAGGTTAAATGGTTGAACAGTAAATACAGAGAAGCCCCTTCCCCTCCACCATTCCCCTGCTGCCTGCTCTCTTCTGCCTCTGTTGCCCTCCAACACCCCCATTTTTGGGATTTGAGGTATTTTCTTTCATTTTTGCGATTGCTAATCACCTCCATTTGGGGAACACTGGCTTCCCCACCAAATCTCAAAATCTGATCCACAGGATCACTGATATACCCAGAGGTGCTCCAAGCAAACTTCAAGGTGCAAAGCAAAGAGGACAGAAGGACTGCAGGTGCTTCAGGCTAGCACCACAGCAGGTTTTCCTAGGAAAAAAAATCCATGTTTGAAGCCTCTAAGGATGCCTTATTTGCCAGCAGCAAATTAAAAAAAGTGAACAAACAATAACCCCTAAAGTTAACCACAGAAGACAGCCCCTGCTGGAAACAAGCTGAGCATATTTTCTTTAGTTGACTAATTCTTGTTTATTCTTTGAAGGCTGACGCTATAAAATTCACAATCCAATTACAATTTCCAGGCTGAAAGAATGGCTTCTAATTATATTGTTTTCCATCATTGCACGAAAGAGTGGATTAATGCTGTATGATTTCATTCCCTGTACAAAATCAGATCTCGGCGTTCTCAAGTGTTTTATAAAAGACACATTAGATAAATTATTAACTGTGTTTTTGCACCAGAAATGGGCTGTACCATAAACAGGATAAATTGAAAAATACGGATCTGCTGCTGCGTTTCAATGCATCAGAAATGAGGATGACACGGCGCATACTAAGGAAAATGGCACCAATTTAAAATTGGAAGGAAAGCTCAGGTGACTTTTTGAAGTGTGGGAGTGGCAATTTGACTTCCAACATGACTTTGGGTAAGTCTCTTGGCCAAGGGGAGGGAGATTGCAGCTCCAGGCAGAGCCAGCCAAGCTGTCCTGCAGGCATAGCTGTCTCCATGCAGGTGAGGGTGTCTAAGTTTCTGCTCTAACCAGGAGAGGTCAGCGATCAAACATGCCTGAAATGTGACCATTTCAGAGGTTCTGCTCCCTTTGCCTTGTTTCTTATGTGTTCCTGGATTCTACCACATGTCTAAACTTTGGGATATGGATATGGATCTTGCCCCAGATTCCATGTTTCAGGAAAGGGCTGAGCCGCAGTCTAGGCTGGCATCTGTGAGCTTTGGTTGGATTTACATCCAAGTCATCTATACTCCGGGGAAGAAAAAAAATTTAGTGCCTTTCTTGAACAAACATAACAGTTGCCTACAGAAAGATAAATAAAATACACTCAGCTAAATGGCTGAAATGATTGGAAGCTAAATCTCCTGCCTATTGCTTCTCCTCTTGTAGCTAGGGCTCTAGTCAATAATCAGACTTGCAGTCTGAAAGCAGAGCAAGGGAGGAGAGGGTGACCTTGAGCAAGGCACTGTCCCTCAGGGTACCAAGCCTTCCAGGACACTTTTACATGCACACATCTGGCTCCACACACACAGCAGCTGCTCCCAGACACAGCTCCTGGCCCACAAGAGCCCTGGCAGCCTCTTCCATGCAAGGGCTGGCACTTCTGACCTTGAATGGTGGAATCACGGAATGGTGAAGAGACCTCAGGAGATCATCCAGTTACAACCCCCTGCCATGGGCAGGGGCACCTCCCATGAGACTGGGTTGGTTCTTGTCCTGGTTTTGGACAGGTGTCTGCCAGGGAAAGCTAGCATTTCCCTTGAAATGGAGAATGTAAACCCCCTTCCCTCTAAATTATAATTTTGAAATTAAGGGCTTTCGGGCAAAGATTTAGGAATAGGAATAGCAGTTCTTTACTAAAAATATTAAAAGGAAAATACAAATGTAATAGTACAAAAAAATATAAGCAAGCAAACAAACAATNCTAACAGATGGAATAGAATAACTCCAAGACAGTTCCACTAAATCAAACTGCTCTGGTGCCCAGCTGGCACTGAGAGGAGCAGGACTGGTCCCAGCCCTGAGGGCACAGCTGACTCATTGCCCTGGAGGTTGCAGAGCCTGGTAGGCACAGCAGCACAGAGGGTGCTTCTCTTTCAAGGAGCAAACAACTGAATAAAAGAAAAAAAAGTAAAGTCAGAGTTGCTAAGCCCTTGAAGAAACAGTCTGAGCCATTTCTTGACTGTTTCAAAAGGAAGACAGGTATTTCTCTAAGGCAGGTCCCATTTGACTGCCAAACCCACACAGTTCAGACAACAGACAGCAAGAAAAACAAGATGACATTCCCACATCATGAGTGTAGTGAGAACACCATGAGGAAACCAGGCAGGTGCTTTAACACCTCTTTCCAACTCATATAAAAGGATATGAGGATAAAAAGGATATCATATATCAATCTAACACACAGAAAGAATAAAGTGGCAGTGACTTCCTCCCATCTTTTATTTTGCAGCACACTTTGAGCCCGAGTTCAGAGCAGGAACCAAACCCACGTTTTGGAGTCAAAACCTGCCACCTAGAGAGCAAAACAACAAATGGAGAGAAACAGGCTTGGAGGCTGGTGGGTTTTTTTAAAGCAACTATCTCGTAATGTTACAGATGTGCTGGAAACTATAAATTTGCTGTGCTGTCTTTTACTGCAACAAAACAGGTTTTAAGAGACCCTCAATTATGTATCTGCACAGCACAGACATTTTTACAGGATACTGCTCCCACTCCCAGCACCAACACTGCTCTGCGTGGTTACTCATTACAGCACAGAAACACGGGTTTACTCCCAGTCCTAGAAATTTATGTGGTTTCTGTAAACAGAGAGGCATCTCTTGCCTTTTCTTTTGAGATCATGTAACTGCTGCGGAAATACAGTCAGGTTTAATAAGAGTTTTTGGATGGTCTGAGTAGCAGAGAATTGCCTGGGTCTGAGTCCTGTGAGTGTGCTATGGATGGTCAGCAGGTGCAACAAATATCAGTCGGGACCTTGAACTACCAAAAAAACCCCAACACAAAAAAATAACCCCAAACCAAACAAACAAAAAGCAACACACCATATACACACAAATGAACAAACAAACAAAACACAACCCTGGTGCAACCCTGAGCAAGTTCCCTGAGGTTTTTAACTTAAGCAAAACTCTCAGATTTCCACTTCGAGAGAAATATCCTGTTTGCACCTCAAGTTCAAATGGGATGAGCTGACAAATTCCTTAAGAAAACTGGAAGTGTTTCAACATTTCTGAGTCAAGAAATTTTCCAAAATTGCTGACATTGATTTCAGGTCGATTCAACACTAAACCAAACTCACAGAGATACAAGGAGAGGGGACATCCTGAAGTAACCTCTCCCTAACAACGGTACCTAACAGTTTTTAATTCCTGTATCATAAAATTACGTCCATCACACATTTAGTCACAGGGCTCCATGGTTCATCATACAGCCCAGGCAGGAAAGGAGGAAAAGGCAGATAATTTCAGGATTGTGCATTTACCCTACCTACACTGTGAAACACCTTACCCCCACCACTCACCTCAATCAGCCCTCAGAGCCTTGGGCTGCACAGAGCAAAGGTTGGATGCAAATCAAACAGCAATTCCCAAATATGGTCTTGCCTGTAGCCTTAATTACATACTAACTGCACCACCCTGTGCTGGGCTATAATCTCTGATAGAGAAATACAGTTTAACCCCTTATTCAGTAACCCAGGAAAAACAATTATTTAACAATACGGCCAACAGCACAAACCTCATTTAATTGCTGCTGGAGTGCTGCAAGTTGATGTCCAAGAGACTTTTTGTTTCATTTTGGTGTTAAAATTTCTGTGGAAAACATCAAACCTGGACTATTCCCTCTTCCCCAGCTATTTCTAGTCATCCCAAAACTAGAGGCTGCCTCAGCACTCCCAGCCCTATACAGATGGCTCCAGGAGGAATAGCCCACTGTGCAGAACACCCAGAACCTGTTGCTGCAGCCAGTTATCCACAGCAGCACAGCAGATTCTTATTAATTTCTTTTTCTCTCGTGGTTTTGTTAATAAACCTGTCTTTATACCCTTTTAAGTTTTGAGACTGCTTTGCTTTTCTCCTAATCCTATCTCACAGCAGAGTAAATTATTCTAGTAGGCACTCAAACAAATACACTAATTTTGGGAAACAGAAATCGGCGAACTTGAAAACACTACATACTGCCACCTTCCAAAATCACCCGCAGGCTCCCACCCATGGTATCAGTCTTTCCTAGGAAAAGCTGTCATCTAATCCTGACCAGCAACAGGCAGTGGGAAAGGGAAGGTGAAGGTGATGATAAACTGAGCAAATAGTCATGTTGGAGCACAAGATTTAATTCCACAGTTTCAACAAAATTAAGACTTAGGACATCACAAGCTGGGCATTGCTTTGAAACCATCAGCACGGAAGTCAGTCTGAAGTTCTTCTTTAAATGTATCTCTCATGGCTCAGATCCTGGCATTTTCTGGCCCAGTTTGCATTGACACCTGACTGCTACCAGGGGATCCAATCACTAGAAAGTATTAGGGATCATCCAAAACCAAATATTGTCCAGCGAGAGAAAAAAACCCAAGGGGATCTACATCCTTCTCTCTTTGTTGAAGAAAATCAGCGTGGCAATAAATTTCCCTGGCCAAAATGAACTTCCAGAATTCATCTCTCAAAAGTGAAAGTGATTCATGGACTGACACCATTGTCAAGTGTAGATCAAGAAACACAAAAAGGACAATTTCATAAAATGTTATGGGAACGCCAACACTGGCAGCATTTCTCTTGCACAAAGAGAATTTTTTCTTGCATAAAAACTCCCCAAGTTATACCAGATTATAATTATATAGGTTAACTACTAGGTTACAGAGTAGGAAGAGCTTAAAGCTTTAAGCTTTGCTTGAGCTTTAAGGCTCAACACTAAATTTTGCCTTTAAAAAAATAAATAAACAAATTTCCAGATCAGATTACTCAAAATATTTATCCACAAGAACATATGGTACTAAACAGATGTGAATGTTTTCCAAGGAGATGCTGTCATTAATTAGCTGATATTTGTCAAGCGCACATTTTTAGGCAGCAAGATAAAACTCTGCAGACAGGTCAGGGTCCTTCCCCATCCTGAGATGACATCAGTTCCAGGTTAGCACAAACTGCTGCCCAGGCTGGAGCAGATCCAGGCAGCTGCTGAGGCACAGCACTGGGCACTGCTGCAAACCTTAGAACCAGGGTGAACTGGTAAAGACAGAAGGAAACACTTTCTCAGGATGCAGCAATCCTTGATACATCAGGGAGTTTACAGCTGTCTTCTAAAATAGCTGGTGCCTCTAAAAGTGGTTCCAAGGAGCAATCCTGGCAGGGAACTCCCTCGTCCTCAGCTGTCCTGGAAGAGCATCTGTTACAGGGATGAAATTGAGGCAGTTCATCATGCAGCATTGCCCATCCCAAAGGGCACCAGCACAGCACTACCATGAGTTACTCTGACTATCTGGCACATAAGAAGACTGGCTGCAATTCCCTGACACTCGTTGCAGAAGAATTGCACTCTTGCTCAGACTGAGGCAATTTAGCACTCCTATTTCTCTAAAGGGCACCTGTCAGTCTTTTTGCTCCAGATTAAAACAGGCACCACCAGAAAACTGAGATCTAGTAAAAAAAAAAAAAACCCTTATCTGTTGTCATAGGCTTTATCAAATGATTTACTGCTCAATGCTGCTTTCAGCTGTCCAGGGACAGGGTGTCAGGTTCATTTCAGTAAATTGTGCCAAGGTGAACAATGCAGCACCTGGTCTCTGTGTCCCAAGGCCTGGATCACCTGGCTGGTGCCAGACCACACATCCAGTGCATGAATACACCTTTAGTGTGCAGAGACACAACCTGTCCCTTATGCACTTCATCAGGGCTTGGCTCTAGGAGCTGCAAATGTTAGTATTGACACACCTGCTTGCTTCAGGAGGAGAAATTCCACAGGGATTTATTTGAGTAGGAAAACTAAGAACAGTTTTAAATAAATAACGACACGAGTTTTCGTAACAGCACCTTTATGGAACACAAGGTTAGCTTTAAACAAGTGCCAGGTTACATGAACTTTCAGTCCTCTATATAAAGCAGTCTGGGGTTTAGTCCATCCTGATGAAACTTGCAACATTTATAGGCACAATACTTGGGCTATATCCACAGTAAAAAAAAGGGGGTTTCCATTACAGTGCTGGGAGTGGTTAACAAGAAAGGTTACCTTATGTTCTTTTCTGGAGAATAATAATACTCCACTATATCCCATTGCTACTTGGATTTCAGAACACAAGCAGTGCAATGCTGGTTAAGATAAAGTGGAAATTAGGGTAATGTCGGCTAAAGACCAAACCATCTTCATAGTTACAGACAATTTCTAATATATATTTTGCATGTGAAATTATATTAATTTTTATCAATAACAATTCCATCTCTGTACACAACAGAATTCCTTGCCAGTAGAGGACTGCACTGTGCATGGCTAATCAGCCTTGAAGAGGAAGTCTGGACCTCAGGCATATCCAGCTACGTGGATCACCACCAATCTCTCCAGATCCAGCAGCTTTGGTTTAACGGACGGAAACTTTGGCCTATTGTTCAAAGGTACTGCCCAGCAATGAGTGAGCAGGACTGGACTTCTTAAAAATAAAGCAAAGTGTGGTATGTGCATAGTCAGTGCCTTGATCCTTAAAAGCAGCTCTACAAGCAACTTTACCTTCAAAAGGGGCAGTGCTTAAGTTACAAAAGGTTTTGTTTCTGATGACCGAAGAAGCGGCTCTGCTTCAGGAATTCAAAAGATGGATCAGATTTAGTAGTAGATTTATTAATTTGCTGTGATTTACAACAGGGTGACAACGTCTGAAACAAGGAGACACCAAAATAGGTTTAGCCAGGAGGTTTATGGCTTCCGAGTCAAATTCATTGACCAACGTCAAGTCATTGGGGCAACTGAAGATTAGCAGACAAAAGGGAAGCGGAGGCCAGGTGCTGCACTGGTGTTTTGGAGAAAGTATTCCAAAGTGTCTTCTCTTACAGCAATTTCCTTTTCTCAAACTCCTGCAAAGAGCACACAGATGTTACCAGCAGGGAAAACAGAAAGTGCTTCTATTATTCTTCTATTTCAAATTACTTTGTATGTATCTTAGGAAATCTGATGTTAAGAATTAAAAAACTATATTAAAAATTAAAATATAAAAAGCATAAAGTGTGCAAGTTAGGGGGAAAGGAAAGTGAGCATTCTCTCCCCTCACATTAACAAGCCAGCTCTGGAAAGCCAGACTGTAGTCACTGCCAGACTGCAATGCTGTCGAGGAACCATTTGCTCCCAGACACAGCATAATGGGCTTGAAAAACACCAATTCTGCATCAGAGCTGCAGAAGAATGCTTACAGTAAAGGACTCAAGCCAGGGAAGCAACAAAATCAAGATTTTCATTTCAGTAAAGAAAAAGCACAACAGAAGAAGGGAAGAGTCCCACAGCAGCCTGTGGAGATGCTGTACTATACAATCACCACAGGAAACAAAAAATACCTACCAGAGCTGAATTATGCATCTCCTCTAGCTGTGAAGCAATCTCTTTTTTGGGTACGAATTAAGTAAAATGCAAATAATTCCACACCTCAGTTTTTCAGCTGCATATATTCAACCGTAACTCTGAATTATATGCCAAGGCTCTCCTTCCTCAAATACCCTACTTAGAAATAATGCTCTCATATTTTACATTAATTCAGGCTCTTTGCATCCAGAAAACAATTTCAACAAGTAGCTACGCTTGAAAGCAGAATGTAATCTCTTCTCTATTTTGCTACATTTACTTTTCTATAAAACAATATTAAATAAAACTGTGTGCACATATCTTTTATGTAGTAATTTCAGCTTGCCCAGTCAACAGAATTCTTATGTTTAAAGCAAGTTCAGAGCAGGAGTATCTGGATAAGAGATAGACTCCCAACTCGTGCTCCCTCAGAACTGGCTTCTTGCTCTGGAGGAGCCAAAGCCTGAGGAACCAACCTTGTAGATGGTGCTGCCCAGCTGAGCAGGGGACATGCTGACCACAACCCCTGCGCTCTGCAGGGCTGCAATCTTCTCCTTGGCTCCCCCCTTTCCCCCAGCAATGATGGCCCCAGCGTGGCCCATCCTCCGGCCCGGAGGAGCCGTCAGGCCGGCGATGAAGGACACCACTGGCTTGGCGTTGGGGCCCTGCGAAGAGAGAAACGTGTTAGGTGGAGGAGGGTGGGAGGAAAAGCAGTTCCAGGAGGCAGATAGGTAATTTTTTATTTTTTATTTAAATATCAACTCGCCAGGCAAAGTTATTAAATAACCCACACAGCACAAAGAAGCGTGGAATATTTTCTCTCCTGATAATCATCAGAAACTTTAAATCTTTCTACAGACCCATGTATACTACAAAAAAAAAAAAATCACTACAAATACGTAGCTCTGGTTTTAATGTTTTTGTTTCTGGGAAACTTCTTCCCAGGAACACTTTTGTAAACAAGTGAGATGTTATTGTAACTGTACCTATGTTTATCCATTCTTTCTCATAGGAGAGGTTTCTGGACGAACATCTGTTTTGACCAAAGTGATTGAAGAGGTTTGCCTTTGTTTCACCAATCAAACTGGTCTGTGTAAAATACTATATAAGAGAGTCGCCTCTCAAAATAAAGATTCATTTTCTAGCCTTCTAAATAGAGTCTGTGCCATTGTGTTCAGCATCAAACAACGACACAAATATTGTTACAGGAATAAAATTCTGAAGTTGGCACTTCTGCTCTCCAGTTCTCAGAACCACAGAATATGGTTGGAAAGATCTCTAAAATCACCAAGTCCAACCATTAGATTTAATCTCCACAATACTCTTAATCTCAACTCTTTTTCTTTGTAAAAAGCATGACTGTTTGGGGTTTTTGTAAATAGAGATGAGGGCCTGAAGTGAGTTTTCCTTGATGTGGCAAAAGAAGATGGCTCACTATGAAAGTGTCTGGAAGCAAGCTGTTTTACGACTTACGGCATTATTTTCTTTCAAAAATGCTGCTGCATCTTCTTCAGCATTTCCTCCGATCTCCCCAATCAATATGATCCCCTCAGTATGAGGATCCTTCAGGAAGACATCAAGGCAGTCAATAAAATTAGTTCCATTGAAGGGATCACCTCCAATACCTAAAAAAAAAATATTAAAGCCATAAAAAAAGAGTAACTCAAGATAAAGATATTGCATTTGCAATAGAAGTTCAGAAGTAAATTTCAGCACGAGGAGTATTCCCAAAGGCTCATAAGACAGGCAGCTCTGAAGGCTCTACCCAAGTCAGAGTGTGTCAAATTCCTGCTCCAAATAACTCCCCCACAATTTACAGAAAGCTTTGAATGTTCAACTTTCAAACCATGAACAAAATGTTATGGACACAGCAGGACCAAGACGCCAGCTCCACAGTTTTGGTGTAAGAAAACTGAATTTACTTAACACACCCATCTAAATGCCTAAGAATGTCCTAATCTTTTGTAACACTAAACTTCTTGGGACAGTCTGTTTCCAAACTGACGTCATATTTGCTGGCAGTTCTCTGTTCAAATCTGGTTTTAAGGCTTTTATTAGCTTGATGTGGAAATTATAACAGAGAAGGGCTGTACTCTGCACAGCACATAGGGATCCCACTTCTCCACACAACTGCCATTCAGCAAATTCTACATTTGCGAAAAGCAATTATTTTGGATTTACACTTGTGAAGAAAAAGCAGATTAGCCTAGGTCCAACAGGGTGATTCCGAGGGAACCTACCAATGCAAAAAGACTGCCCCAACCCAACTTGTGTTGTCTGATGAACAGCTTCGTACGTCAGGGTTCCCGATCTTGACACAATACCTTGAGGAAAGAAAAGAAGATAAACTTACCACTAACACAGCACATAACTAGAGGCAGCTGCTCTTATAGTAATGAAAATCACCTCAATAAACAACAGGAGATTCCAGGTTTTCCAGCTGCCCTTGCCAAAATACTCTGTAAGATTCTTTCTGTATTCTTTCTTACTCTGTAAGATTATTTCTTTGTTTCCACCTTTTGACACTTAACTGTCAATGGACTAAAGCTGCCCAGAAAGTCAATAACATTTTTGTCACGCTAAAGCCTTACCAGGGAAGAAAACTGAAAAGCAAACAAAAGAACATACTTCTTATCTTGTATGTGAGTAGCTGATGCACTGGAGTTGAAACAGAGTTGAAGCTCAACAGTTAACCAAAGAATTCTGTATTAATCACATCCCCAGTATGGCCAGGCACACAAGAGACCTTCCAGAACAGAAAAATGCTACACAAATGCAAATTATCACTATTAAGGCATTTGTTGCTGCTGTACAGAACACATCTGGCATTTACATTACAATATCACAAGAGACCACCACCTCAGTTTTAAAATCAGGATGGAAGGTAGCACAGAGCTTAGAGCAGGGGCAAAATATTTGCATGGCTTTTTGTTCATTTTTTCAAGTCAGGACTTCTGTTAATACTGCAAAAGGAAAGGTTTTCAGGAAAAACACACACCATCTTTCATTTACTTCAAGCCATATAAAAAGGAATATAACACATACATTGCATGAACAGCGGAGAAAATACACACTAAACTAAAAACCTCAGTTTTAGCAACAATTTATACTGTTGGCCAGCTCAGATGTGTTCTAGCACAGGGTTTTTTCCTTGCTATGTTTGAAAAGGCCTCCCTGTTTACCACTAAGATCAGATTGCCCCAGAGAAACTACAGATGAAAGTTCCAAGACTGTGGCTATTTTTATACCTTGCATCACAGTTTATTCAGTTGATTATTGGATGCCTCACAGTAATAGAAAGCTGGAGAGCACATCACCAAAGGTCACACGTTAGATGAAACTGGGAGGGTGGCAAATCTACATTTTTATTCCTTGATTCCTGGATCACCACTGAACACATTTCCAGCAATGGCAGAGCTACTGGATTCAAGATTTTAAAAATTCTTTTGCACTTGGTGTGCCTTGCGTTAAGATTTTAATAACTTGTGACTGCAACACATTTCTTGTATGTATTCAGAAAATCTGAACAGAACTTTGATTCAGAAGGGAGCTCAGGGCAACATTGGTTGATGTTACCTTTTACAGTCACAGAGCAATGTCTCAGTGGTTTTTACAAAGGGCATAACTGCAGCTATTTGATTTTTCAATTTCAGGTTTATGTGTACTTGTGAAAGCTGGAGGTGGAACACATCTTGGAACACATGAGTGTCAACACATTTTCCAGCATTCCCTGGGTGCAGTCTATTCTCAAGTCAGAAGAGGTTACATAGCAGGGATAGCTCCTCGTGCTAGAAAAACTGCACTGAGTCCCTGTAGTTCAACGGCATTGAACAGGCTTTCCCACAATAAACACACTTCCTATCAAAAAAAAGGTAATGTTGTAAAGGGTACTACTGTGCTCAGGTGAAACTGGTTACCTTGCTGGCAGGCAACAGCAGCATGTGCTGCTTACAACAGTATTTCTGAAGCTCTACCTAAGTACAAAGGTACATTTCAGAAGAATTTTCCCTACAGCTCCTGAACTGCATTATTTGAAAAAAAAAAAAAAAAAAAAGTTGTTATTTCTACAGTTTACAACAAGGAGCTGACAGAAGTCAGGAGAAGAGACTTGCATGTAGCAGAGTGTGTAACTCATTACACATAGGGGGTGTTACCAACATTGATTATGAACAAGTCACTGCCCTTTACCACACTGCCTGAAAATTGCGTATATTTCTTACTTCCACTTGTGATGGTTTCATAGTTGTCTACATTATGTTCTAAATTTGTCCATAGTCTCTTCTCTTTGCTGTAGTACTGAGATGACTAGAAGAGCAGGATCCCAGTCTCAAACAGCCAAGGAACAGTGTTGGAGAGCTTAGTGCTCTCAAATCCCAAGAAAAATGGAAGTTTCCTCAAGGCTTTCCTTTGAGGATACCAAGCCAATCGCATTACCTACAGGAATTCCCAATTGCTTTGCCTCTACCATCAGCACCCTGTGTCTACTATGGAAAAATTCCCGATTTGGGCCTTCAGGATTGATAATGCTAAAATTTACATACAAACTGAGGACAGACAAGCTGTCCCACAGTGTTACCAACTCTCTCCAGGGCAGGATGTGCCTTGCCTCACAAAGAAGAATGCAAGGGCACCCAACTTGTGTTTTAGATGACGCATAAATATTCAAAAACTCACCAATTCTTCCTTTCTTGTGAATGTGACCAGGCATGATACCAATTTTACATTCTCCAGGCTAAGGAAAGAGTGGGAGAAGTCAGATGGAACATTCAAACCACCACTAGGAACAGTTCAGCCTTGGACCAAAGCCAGAGGTCACTTACATTGATGACTCCGGGGCAGTTGGGGCCCACCAGCCGGGTCTTGTTCTGCCGCAGCAGCCTGTGCTTGACCCGCACCATGTCCTGCTGGGGGATGCCCTCGGTGATGCAAACCACCAGGGGCATCTCTGCATCGATGGCCTCGTTGATGGCAGCAGCAGCAAACGGGGGAGGGACGTAGATGACGGTGGCTGAAGCACCCGTTTGTTCTTTGGCCTGCAACGGACGCGACAAAAAACACATCGTGTGTTTCGTGGGGCTGAGGAGAAGGTTTGAGAACAAGTCATTTAAAATACATCCAGTCTCAGGCATCAATTAAGGGTGTGTATTAATCTACTATAATCTAAGCAAGTGTTAAACTCCCTGAAGATGGAACACAAGCAGGGAACTGAGAACTGACTGCTGTCTGGAAAAGATCTGCCCCATGATCACCATCATAAATACTCTTAGATAACAGTTTGCTAAATATTCATCATGCACAGCAGAATCAATCAGAAACTAGCTGCATTCATAAAGCAAGTGTACCCAGACTCTGTGAACATCACAGTGGAAGCCAAACTCGTGCCTGCCCACCCTGAATGCTCCCTCTTTTACAAGGCTTCTACTTCACTCTTTGCCCAGTGACACCCACGGCTCAAATATTTGTCTCTCAGTGTGAGCAATGAAATAAGAAGCCCTTCAGCTTTAAACTCTGTGCCCTCCAGTCACTGCTGCAAATTACCTCCTTCACAGAATTAAACACAGGCAGACCTAGATGAGTTTTTCCCCCTTTCCCTGGAGAAATTCCTCCAACTAGATTGGTGCCATAGTCCAATGCCTGCTGGCTGTGAAAGGTGCCCTGTGAGAGAGAAAATAAGTAAAGTTAGAAGGCACACAATATCAAAGAAAAGTAACCAAAAAGTTGGATGTTATCTATAATTCTGAAGGCAATTTATGTCACTGAAATTTGCAATAAGAAGGGGAGTTTTCACTACAAATATTACATATAATCAGATATTTTGGAGAGTGCATCCACACACATGTTTTAAATGAATTTGGAATATGCTAATATGCTCTTTTTTTTAAATCAGAGCACTGTAGTTTTGTGCTAAAGGGTATTCTGTTACGTGCTGCTAACACATCTGCAGACACAGCAGACACAGTTTCTTCTCCACATCAAGTCTGGCAGATGACAAACACTACAGTGAAATAGAAGAAATTAGCATGCTCATCCATGACTAGCTTTTTTTACAAAAGCAGCCTTCTCTGCCTGCAAATGTGTAAAAGAGTGAATCTGAGAAGATTATTAAACATCCTGAAATAAAACCAGAAATTTAATTCATAGGCATTGATAGTGAAATGCATTTGTGAAAGAAGTACTTCAAAGATGGGCGGGTTTTTGCAGTTTTTTGCAAACAGCCTTTTACAAAGAAACCCTTTCAGCTGTATACAATATGAAAAACAAAAAAGAAAAGTACTATAATAGAGATGACTCAAAACCAACTTTCAAGCTTGTGCATAAGTATTTGGGCCAAAGAATGTAAATTACAGGGAAGGGACCTTCCTGATGGTGAAGGAAGTCCAGCTTCCTATCAACACAAAGGCAGCATACAATCCATTTTACATATAATTATGTTTTCTGAGCAATTATCTTTCTGCTTGAAAGACTGACAAACGAAATGATTTATAAACATACCTGTTTGCCTGTAAACCCCTGACAGATAACCTTTGTGTTTTTGTTGACATACAGGTTTTTCCTGGATGCTGTGTAGGAGCAGTGTCGGACTCCATTCTGTTGAACTGGAGAGAAAAGAGAGCACAAACCATTAATCCACTCCTCTGGTAGACTGAGTCAAAAATGCTCTACCAAGTAAGTGCATATCAATCAACGCCTGTATCAAAAAATCATGAGCAGCTCATGTTTCCAAAAGCAGCTCTGAAGCCTCATTCAGTGCTTGTCATTCTAAGACATTAAATACCTGTAGCTCACCCTGTTATGCCAATTACTCAATATACAAGAAATCAGGAGAGGTTTCTCATACTGAGTACTCGGTATCAGGATTCCTCCTGACAGACAGAAACAACTTCTTAAGTACTGCTTCCATTTGCAAACGAACATCCTTTTATCTTCTCAGGAATTCTGCAAAGTGATAAAACAGAACTAAAATCCCCATATCCAGAGGCTGTTACAACACTGGCACTATGTGACACCTCCTGTGAACAGAGCACAAGAGACACTGAGGAGCTCGAGGGTCCCTCGGCCCAGGAAAAACCGGATGCCAAGTAAGACAGACAGCAAGAGATCTTTTTCCAACAGATTCCTGGCTATGGCATCAGTGCTGGACACGCATTTGGGCTCGTGAGGGAACACAGCTCTCCAGATACCCCACTAGAGTGATTTTTAATTTAGTTCTCGCCACTCTGGTGCTGAGAGAAGAAAACAACACAACACAATGGTAGGAAAAGAGCACAGTGTGTGCTGGCAACAAAAAGCCAAGGGGAACGACTCCATCTGTGCTGAAGGGAAAGGAATGATGAGAGCAAATGCACAGAATGTTACCACAGAAGAAAGCCTGAGATGAGAAGGGAGAGCTTCTGGTATAAATAGGATGCACACCTATGTTTATTGGAATATGCTTTTTCAAACACCAGAGTTTTGAGGGGATCAGAACCAATTTACTCCCTGCAAGTGTTTGACATAAAACCCTTAATTTATAATTTATACATAGAGTGAACCTGGGAAGGCACAATCTTAATACAGGATCTCCAATATAGAGACCAATATGTTACAATTTACACCTTTAGCTGTTTTAAAACTTTAGAAGCTAAGACTTAAGGGAGTAAATAGTGAAATTGAAATCAAAAGATCCTGAACCCTGGTCCCCAGACTGTTCCATATACATACTCAGGCATGTCTGAACAAGGGAATATTTCTTTTTAGGAAGGGAGTAAAAGTTTTTAAGGAGAAAGAAGTAAAAAAGTATTCTTATGATAATGCACAGAATTTGTTAAGATACATTATTAAATTACTATAACAACAGAATTTCTATGGGTTAGAAAATATGTAGAAACTTTTTAAGATCCATGTACACACACATTTCCATCACAGAGCTACACGGTTCTCTCTTGCCAACTAAAGTTTAGTGCTACACTGCTTTTATGCTTCAGTTGTACTCAAAGGAGTGAACAGAAAAACCAAACCATGCCAGAAGCAGCCTACACACCTCAGTGTTATTGCTGAACCTAAAGTCCTTACCCTGTTCTTAGGAAGTGCTGAGAAACCCAGGGTTTAACTCCAGCCACCTTCTGCTGCTCTCTAAGGAGCTGCAGCAAATCCTCAACTTCACACGGACACAAAGTAAAACTCCATTCAGAAATGTACAGAGTAGGATGCAGTAAACTTGTAAGGAAAGTGGCAAAAGTGCACTGCAGCTTAGTGACCTGCAAGGTTTTAACCTAAATCACAACAAATCCTGTTGCAGAACTCATTATGCCAGGAAATACAAAGCAGTAATGGACAAAATCGATGTGTAACCCTTAGGAAAAGCCATTAAAAAAGCCAATTGTATCCTGGGCTGCATCCAAAGCAGGGTGGGCAGGGTGAGGGAGGGGATTCTGCCCCTCTGCCCCACTCAGGTGAGACCCCACCTGCAGAGCTGCCTTCAGCTCTGGGGCCCAGCACAGGAAGGACCTGGAGCTGCTGGAGTGAACCCAGAGGAGGGCAGGAAGTTGATGAGAGGGACGGAGCACCTCTGCAATGAGTAAAAGCTGAGAGAATTGGTATTGTTCAGCCTGGAAAAGAGGAGCCTTTGGGGTAACTCAATTCCCTTCAGTACCTGAAGGGAATTTACAGGAAAGATGGCGCAAGACTATTGATAAGGGCATGCAATGACAGGACAAGGGGCAATGGCTTCAAAGTGAAAGAGAGCACATTTAAATTGGATAATAGGAAAAAACCCCTGTACTGTGAGGGTGGTGAGGCCCTGGCACAGGTTGTCCGGAGCTGTGGCTGCTGGAGTATTCCAGGCCAGGCTGGATGGGGCTTGGAGCAACCTGGTCTAGTGGAAGACGTCCCTGCCCATGGCAGGGGGGTGGAACAAGATGATCTTCAAGGTCACCTTCCGACCCAAACCATTTTGTGATTCTATGACTTTATGAAAATATGTCTAAGACTGATGTTTAATGAACAAGGCTACCAGGCTGGCTGTGGGAGGGGAGAGAGAAGCCACTGCTACAGAAGACAGCACAGGATGATCTTTGTCCTCAGCTGAGGATTTGGCCTTCCCAGGCAGGGCTGCAAGGCCCTGCACCTCAATCAACTCAAAGGCATATCTGGTGAAGAGCAGCCTGCCCCCAGCAAAGGGGAGGCAAAACAAAACCAGGGACAGCTGGAATGCTGGTCAGGAGAGCAGGGAATGGATGTACCTGAGCCCAGCCACTCAGGCAATCCCTCATGGTCACGAGATGTGCCTGGGTGAAACACAACCCTGAGGACAGCAGAGGATGATTGCCCTTGGGATGGAGCTGTTACAGTCCTAACCACCAGTAAGGCCTTGGGGAGAACAATCCAGACTCCCAGGAGAATGGGAATGACTGTTTGAAACTGGGCCTGCAAGGGGAAAGAACAGGCAACATAAACTGATTCAGATCTAAGTTTTACAGAGCCTGTGCCCAACCACTGACAAATCCACCTGCAAACTAAGAGAGGGATGCTTGCTAGCCACAAATCTGCCACTGAGCAATTTCAGTACTTGGAAAAAAGATAAAAATCACAAAATGGGTCAGGTTGGAAGGGATTGTCATGGTAGGACACGAAATAGATTGACTCCATATAGTTGTCAGAAGAGAAAGAAGGCTAGAAAAAGTAAAAACTTTATTTTTGAGATGTGACTCTCTTATATAGTATTTTACACAGACTAATTTGATTGGTGAAACAAAAGCAAACCTCTTCAATCACATTGGTTAAAACAGATGTTCGTCAAGAAACCTCTCCTGTGAGAAAGAATGGATAAACATAGGTACAGTTACAAAAACATTTCTCTTGTTTACAGAAAGTTTCCTGGGAAAGGAATTTCCCAAAAACTAAAACATTAAACCAGGGCTACATCAGATTACAGTGGGTCAGCTGGCCCAACCTCCCTGCTCAAGCAGGGTCATCCCACAGCAAATTGCACAGGATTGTGTCCAGATGGTTCCTGAGTATCTCCAGTGAGGGAGACTCCACAGTCTCTTTGTTGTTGACAAACTGACAAATAATCACATTTTTCTACACCTTACAGCAATTCTACACTCCCAGTTCAACTGTTCATTCCAGATCTATTTTCGGACATTCATAACATTGTACAAGAATGTTTTTGAAAGCTTAAGTTTGTCAATTCTCCATTTTCAGAAGACTGTATAAATATATTTTTCAAGGATAAAAAGCTTTTGAGCATTTTTTAAACTATCAAAAAAAAATTAGGCACTGATACCTAAACAGCAGCTTAGAATTTAAGCTTTGTATGGATTTACCCTTGAAAACCCTATGTGCTTCTTACATTATTTTATGGCCTTCCTTCAGAGAAAATACAGCTGGTTCAAAAATCCTGGCTACAGATTTGAGCCATTTGCTGTCTCCAGAGACAGGCAGCTTAGCATGGGCAAATGTCTGGAGAGTAAAATACTTTTGAAGCGATTGATGGAAAAAAAAAAACAACTAAAAATCACCTTGCAGTCTCTGGGCTGGATGAGTCTGAGTTTTGAGGGGTTTTAAAGTGGCTTGATACAGCTCTGCACCTCTGCTCCTGACCCTGCCTGCAGCAGCAACGTTTGCCCCCGTTATCAGCAGAGTGGGAGCAGCAGGGCCATGGGTCAGGACGAGGTTCTGCTCCACGTGGCACAAAGGACAAGTCCTGGGTGCAAGCAGCTGGCAATTTCAATAGTTAAGACAGATACAAGATGAGAAGGAAACAGGTGGAAAGTGGAAATGGCATGCCCAAGTTCACAGCAGGTATGAGTCAGAAATAGAAGCCAAGTCTCAACTTCCACCCAGGACCTGCTTCACAACTTCCAAACCCGTCCAGACAATTGATTTCACTACAAAAAACAATCTGGGTGCTTAGGTGTAAATGCATGCCGCTTCATGAAGCCTGGAAGTAAAAAAAAAAAAAAAAAATTAAAAACAAAATGCTCACTGAAGCTGTGAACCAGCAAGGCCAAACCCATTGGTGATGCTATTTTAATGCTCATATCTAAATTACAGGCCAAGTTACAAAGGTGAAGGCCTCAGATGAAGTCCTAGAGCATAAGAACAAGTCTTACCAAATCCAACTCTTCCCAACAGCACGGGGGAAATGTTATATTTTGTCAAGTCAGAGTTCTAAGATTGGACATTACCAAGCCCAACAAAGGCCTGTAACAGACCTTTAGGAAAGTGTATTAAAAATAAAGTAAGAGACTGGACGATCTTTCCCAGGCACACTGTTCATTTCTGCCCCACCCCTGTTCAGTCTGTGGTTTAAAAATAAAGTTATACAAATAACAAGGTGCATTTGTTTTGGCTTTTCAGTACTTTAACTTCTACATAGCTAACAAGTGAGATGTGCTGTGGCAAGAGCCTACTTTGGTCCATTGTACAGGAAAACCAAGCAGTTGTGAAAACTGCTCAAGTACCCAACCCCTGCTGTCTCAGGGGAGATTTGAAAAGCAGTATCTAAATTTAGCAATGGGGCATAAGCCTGTGTATGGAACACCAGCTGTTTTACAGTCAAGAAACCTTATTAGAAACTAAGGGACAGAGTTACTCCAACACCACACACCACTGCTGGTAACTCTGGCATTTCCAGGCAACAAGGCCCCAGCTAGGAGCAGAACTCACTGCAGTACAAATAACTGGAAAATCCACCTCATTTACCTCTTAGGGAAAAACTCACAATCCCTAGGCTCAAGCAGGACTTAAAACTCACTTGTGTATTACAATTAACAAGCCTTTCTAGAAAAATACCCTATTATTTATCATGGAGTCCAAACAGGAATTTACATGTTAAAAAGAAAACTGATCCATTTACAAGGTATGTTAAAGCACACAGGGAATTTAAATACCATTTACACTGAGCTTTCAGGCTCTCCTTGAGCAGCAACACCTCTCAGGCACAAATCTCATTTAAAACAATGCAACTCAAGCTACATTTCATGGAATCACAGAATGGTTTGGGTTGGAAGGGACCTTTAGAGATCATCTAGTCCAAGCCTTTCCCCATCTGGGTTGTGCAAACTAGGTGACAGCACAGATACTAAAGCCTGAATCTCTTCTTCATCCAAACTATACAAAGTTCAAAACTTAGTATTTTCAGGGCTTCTTGTAAGATTTCCTATGGACACAAATCCAATCAAAGCGTCTCCTTCTTACACTTATTTACCCCAAACCAAAAAAATAATGAAATCTGGAAGCTGAGGTAGCATCTGAGGCTGCCCATAAAACAAACCCAGTATAAAAGCAAGGTGAAACAGCCAATTACTCTCCACAATGACCTGAGATGAAAAACTACATTGCCAGAAGACTGAAATTCTTCCTCTATTGCTCCTTGACATAGCCACAGAACTTGGAGATGATGGAAGATACTCCTTTCCTGTTCTATAACCTATGTAAGGAAAGAAGAAAGCCTTAGAAATCATAGGAGCTCCAATGTAAGCAGGGAAAATGGAGGAGGTCAATGCAAGGGAAGCTCAGGGAAAGACTGAGGTATGAGGAGTGCTACTTAAACTGCTGCCTTTTTTTCCACACACACATCCCAACCCCCCCTCTTTATCTCCCATCGGTTATGGGCCTTCACCTTGTTCCTCAGAATTCCTTTCAATATTTTCTACATGTTTAATTTACATTTTTATGACCATCTCCTTTCTTCTTCCTCTGCCAACAAATGCAAGGCCTGAGGAAGACACAACAGAACAGTTCTGAGGAGCTCCTGACAGAGCAGAGGAGCATAAACCCATCCCCAGAACTCACCCCTGAGGTTATCAGTTACATTAGCAGAAGATGCTCCTGGATGACACAGAAGTCTTCATGCTATTAAGGGATTGTTCAAAATACCTTACTCCTTTGTTTAAGAGGATTATGCACTCCGGGGATTCCTGTTTATCAGTCCACAGGTTCTCTTCTCTCACCCTTCCCCTGCCAAATTCCTGTAAATTATGGAAACCCAGATCTGTGACCATGAAATAGGAGTTGAGAAATTAAGTAAATTAATCAGGCTGCGAGGGCAGATGCAATGCCTACACTGCACCCATCACATTAAAAAACAAATCTAGGACTAGTGGGAAATAACATTCAGAAAAATTTCAGTTCTTTCAACACATCTTTCTTTCCTAATCAAAGTCCCTCTGCAGTACAAATCCCATTTCTTGTAAGCCAAGCTGCTTTTCCCCAGGTATCCTCCACCAAGAATGTGAGCAGGAAGAGGTTTGTGAGCTTTCCTCCCGCTACACTGTTGACATAAAAACAATTAAAGAATTCTCCAGTTTGGATTGTTATTTCTGCAGCAATCCTTTGCCAGGGTTACTCACATAATTACTGTAATCTTTTAATCTAAGAGCTCTCCAAAGTCTTCTAACACATCCAGGACATGGAACCCCTCCCTAATCCTGACTCTCCAGTCAGTTCAGATGCCTACAAAAACTCTTCAAGGGTACATGGACAAGCACAGGTCTCTCCTGCTTCTGTCCACACACCAGCAGTGCTCTGAGCTGACCTTTGAGCAGCACTCACCATTCATTGACAGATTTCATACTCCATTTCCACAACTTCCTGATCTCAACCTCAGGGATACACACCCTGCATGTTTCCCGAAGCAGTGCACCAACAAAAACAAGGTTTGCATCTCTTTTGCAACAGAACACACTGGACACTCATGATTTCAAATCACTAAGAGAAGCAGATGTTAATTGTTAGTGAAAATGTATGTACAAAGCCCAAATTTAAGGTTTCAGCAGTCTTTAAAGAGTATCAAACTAAAGATTTCCAATGAAGGGCTACTTCAACTTGCAGGAGTTTCTGTAACAAAACTTCATGAACAGCTGCAAAAAGACACTTCTTGAGCCATTTAAGATTTCTTCCTCCTTTCTACCCCTCAAAAAAATTTTAATAACTATTCCCTGAATCTCTTACTGCTATTTGTAAAGGGAATAATGTGGGGTTTTACACATGAAACTGCACCCAAGAGTAGCTTTGCTGGGAGTATAAATTAAAATAAATTGGAAGGTGCTACATTCCCATCTGTTCCCCTCCATCAGAACCAATCCTTATTGGGCCCAGGGGAGCCAATTCAAAAAGCTGAAGTGGCAGAAATTAACAGCATAAATAGTTTTCTGATCCTCTTTGTGGAGAAGAGGCAGGAATGGATACCCACCTGGACAGCAGGTGTGCCACAGGAACTACTCAGACCAGGATGTGAGATCATGTTACCTGACCTGCAAGTCACCATCCCACCGAGACAAAAACACTTTGTGTGCAGTCAAATTAGGTAGGCTTAAGTTTGTTCATTCATTTTCAGCGACAAGAACCACATTAACGCACAAATTCCTCTGCTTAGATTCCTAGTAACTGCTCTTGTGCCTGGGCATACCCACACTGATCTCACAGAATGGTTTGGGTTGGAAGGGACCTCAAAGACCATCTCTTGCCAAAGACCATCCATTCCAACCCCTTGCCATGGGCAGGGACACTTTCCACTAGACCAGGTTGCTCCAAGCCCCATCAACCTGGCCTAAAACGTGTCCAGGGATGGGGCAGCCACAGCTTCTCTGGGAAACCCGTTCTAGTTTCCTCACTGCAAAGAATTTCTTCCTAATATCCAATCTAAACTTACTCTCTTTCACTTTGAAGCCACTATCCTTGTTCTATCACTACAAGTCTCCTCTTCAAGAGGATGCAGCCAAAGAAAGCACACTGGAAAGAAAAAAAAAAAAAAAAAAA
>VYZR01071880.1:0-10881 GCA_013400675.1 Oxylabes madagascariensis | reverse complement strand
AAGCTGTAATTGGACAATTAAACCCCAATATGCAAATGGACCAAAACTTATAAAAATGTCATATCTCGTGACCGGTCAGCCATTTTGTGACCATTCTTAGTCCAGCCGGGGTGCAGCTTTGGTCAGGCTCCTGTCTTGCCCAAGGTGGATCCTGGAGGCCTTTCAATAAATCCCTACTGTATTCTCCAGTTCTGTCCAGTCTCTGTTTCAGGTCAGCCTTCTAAGGCGTCACTCCCTGTCCTAGGACTGCAGCCCTTTATGCCACAAACATTGTGGTGAGCTTCCCACCAGGCAGAAATTCTTCGGGATAATCTTGTTGCCCAATCAAGCTGTGAATTCCCCATCTCTGGAAGTGTTTGAGACCAGACTTCATGGGGCTCTGAGTAGCCTGGTGTAGCAGGAGGTGTCCCTGCCTGTGGCAGGGGGTTGGACCTAGATGGTTTTTAATGTCCCTTCCAACCCAAACCATTCTGTAATTCTGTGGCAGGAGCCACACACTTGGTCCATACAATAAACTCAGACATATTAAAAAACTTAAGGTTGTGTTCAGCCTGGCATCTGTACAAACTGCACAGTTGGTACAGCCACAAAATGGACTTTGTGGGCAGGTATTTAACAGCATCAAATATACCCCTGATTTCCCATTCAGAATCTGAAGCAGGTTTGTCTCCTCGTGCTGGCCAGAGCCAAAAGACATCCCATTGACAAATGCAGGTTCCAATAGGGAGGGTTTAGCAGGAAGGCCATCCTTAGAGGGAAAGCCTGTATTTAGGGAATTGCTAAACCAGAGACAAGTTCTTGAGCTGGTTTAGCCCTTACTCACCTCAGTGATGACTCTGGACCTACATTTCTGGCATCAGCTGATGTCTAATCGCTGTCTCCCAACCTTACCCTCAATAAAACAACCCAGCAGCTTGAAATCCTCATGAGCCTTGTCAGCTGTAGTGGCATCTACACCTCCTATCACTGAAACTTAAGGATGTGCAAACAAATTGGTCATTCCCTGTCGCCCTGATTTCAACCTTCAGAATTGTTTTCATTTTTGTGACGGAGTTCTCACACTTTCAAGTATCAGCAAATGGTTTGTTTTCATATTTTCATGGAGGAGGAGAGAGTTGACAGACTGTTGGTCTGACCAGTGTGTTGGAGGGGTGGCAGCTTCACCCTCCAATCCACTGTCACCTTTGGAATTCTATAAAATGTCAAAGATATAAATAAAACTTCCTTCTTTTCCGGCACAACTCAGCATGTAGGTGCCGGAAAAGAAGGAAGTTTTATTTATATCTTTGACATTTTATAGAATTCCAAAGATGTCAATAAAGTTCCTTCTTNCTAGATGGTTTTTAATGTCCCTTCCAACCCAAACCATTCTGTAATTCTGTGGCAGGAGCCACACACTTGGTCCATACAATAAACTCAGACATATTAAAAAACTTAAGGTTGTGTTCAGCCTGGCATCTGTACAAACTGCACAGTTGGTACAGCCACAAAATGGACTTTGTGGGCAGGTATTTAACAGCATCAAATATACCCCTGATTTCCCATTCAGAATCTGAAGCAGGTTTGTCTCCTCGTGCTGGCCAGAGCCAAAAGACATCCCATTGACAAATGCAGGTTCCAATAGGGAGGGTTTAGCAGGAAGGCCATCCTTAGAGGGAAAGCCTGTATTTAGGGAATTGCTAAACCAGAGACAAGTTCTTGAGCTGGTTTAGCCCTTACTCACCTCAGTGATGACTCTGGACCTACATTTCTGGCATCAGCTGATGTCTAATCGCTGTCTCCCAACCTTACCCTCAATAAAACAACCCAGCAGCTTGAAATCCTCATGAGCCTTGTCAGCTGTAGTGGCATCTACACCTCCTATCACTGAAACTTAAGGATGTGCAAACAAATTGGTCATTCCCTGTCGCCCTGATTTCAACCTTCAGAATTGTTTTCATTTTTGTGACGGAGTTCTCACACTTTCAAGTATCAGCAAATGGTTTGTTTTCATATTTTCATGGAGGAGGAGAGAGTTGACAGACTGTTGGTCTGACCAGTGTGTTGGAGGGGTGGCAGCTTCACCCTCCAATCCACTGTCACCTTTGGAATTCTATAAAATGTCAAAGATATAAATAAAACTTCCTTCTTTTCCGGCACAACTCAGCATGTAGGTGCAGTTCTTTCCTGTCTCCCATTCCCACAATTCGCCATCATTTCCCTGAAATCAAGGCAGGAACCCAAGTGTGAAGCTAAACCCTGGCCTCACGTCTGTCCCGCTTCCAGCAGCTAAGGGGAGCTGACCCTTCTAAAAACAAGACAACTTTGTGGGTTTCTATACTTGAATTTATAGGTTGTAAGTAAAAATAATCCCAGCATCTCAGCCCTGAGAAAGTGAGTGGGAGGAGCTGGACCACTGCTCTCCTTTCCTTTGAAAAGAGCACAGAGAAATTCAGAGCTGAGGATTCCCTTTGGAGGGATTAGCCACACTTGTGCTTAACCTGCTTTATTTTTAACCTGCAGCCTGTGGTTTTCAGTAACAGAGCTATGGTTGAGAGCATCTGCTAAGGAATTAGTTAGAAATTGACTTGCTGGGACCTCTGTAACTCCAGAGAGCAGAGATAAGGACCAGGGGAGAGTTATGGCAGGGAGGGTGTAGGTGGAGCAAGAAAAGAATCATCCAGCTTGCTTTTTTTCTGTGCAGTCCCCATTATGCTTTCAGCAAATAAATTCTATATTTTGCTTCTAAAAAATCCTGCATACTTTTGTGATACTGCTGTGAAAAATGCATGATATNAAAAAAAAAAAAAAAAGATTACAAAAACCAGAGAATCCTAGTTTGCAAGGAATTTATGAGATATATGAATATGCAACAGGTTACTGCTTTTAAGCGTAAAACCTCTGTTCGCAAGCATGCTCTCGTGGAGGGATTAGCTTCCAGGAGCATCCAGACATCTGTAATTCTTTGTTTTTATTGTCTTTTATTGTCCTAAATTTTATTACTGTTTTTGTAACTATTTTATTACTATTGAACTTATAAAATTTTTAAACAAGTGATTGGCGTTTTTCACACTGCTATCAGTATAGATTTGGGGGGGTTCAGTACTATTAATGCCGAATGAAAAAAAAGAAGCACACAAACACTACCCCTCGTCCCCTAAGCTGTGCCGTGGCTCGGTATTTCTCAAGAGACTGACATTTCTACGGTGCTTCACAAACAGGAGATCAGATTTCAGCTTGGCACCAACTGCGGTCACAACATCAACATCGGAAACACTTCAGTGGGAAGTCCCAAGGATGGACACCTGCAGCCTGCCCACCCCAAAATGATCCTTTTGGGTCCATCATGGCTTAGATTTCTCCTGGAAGGAAGATGCTTGCCAAAGACCTGTGGTGATCTTCATCTAAATTGTGTTTTTTTTCCTTTGCTCTGTGATTTGAAGCAAGTCTGGCTCTGTCACATATCAGGGGCTTATCGGAGCTCACTCATTTTATTCAGTAAATTTTGCCAGAAATGCTTCAGCAGCTCCAGGTCTTAGAGAAAAGCTTGACATTTGATGGGTTTTTGTTGCAGTTCACTGGGCAGAAGCCATACACCTCCCACTGCCTTTCTCCCTCCTGGAGACGGGGCAGCCAAGCACAGCGATCTGGTTTGTTAAAAACACAGGTGTCAGACCTGGGGCTGCCCCACAGTGCTGGGAAAGGTCACGTCCTGCAGACCTGCTCTTCCAGATCATCAGGTTGCACTGCTGGTCACGAGGAGTGGAGCAGACCTGAAGGTGGGAGGGGTTCGCAAAGGGTAAACACCAGATTTGGACAAATTCTGTTCTCAGACACCCTGCACGGGATTTTCCTGGTGTTGGAGCAGGATCCAGGATCCTACAAAGCCTCTGCCACCCCGGAAGAAGCAGGAGCAAAATGGAATGTAAGTTCCTTGAAATGCATATGCCAGAAAAGCCTCTGGCCATAGCTTGTCCCCCTGCTGTCAGGAATTGAGTTTGGCTGTTAATTCTTTCATAGAATCATGGAATGGTTTCAGTTGGGAGGGGCCTTAAAGACCATTTCATTCCAACACTAATTCTTTGCCCTGAAAAAGACTCCACTGAATACCAATGAAACCCTGTGTGATAAATAAACTCAAGACTTCTTCCCTAGAGGCCACATTGGGTTTTAGGGTTTCAGGATTGTGGGATGCATCTCAGCAGGAGTTAAGCTGAAAGCTGATAAACCCCTGGCATCTGAGGGCCAGAATTGCAGCAGTGGAAATAGGCACATCCCTTTTGACCTCAGCATCCCTGAAATGCTTGTGGTTCATGTGTCTCTGCATAATTAGTCATGGAGCAGTGATTTGTTTTTTACCCCTGTGGGGTTTAAAAAAGCTGTATTTCTGAAAATCGGCATCCGAAAATAAGAGAGTGGTAAGGACTGGGAGCACCCAAGAGCCACATCCAAGAGGAAGGTCTCAACCTGACTAAATGTAGCACAGCCTACAACAGATCAGGTCTGGTCTGGTGTCCCCAGAAGTCACAAACACACGGAACAATGTGTTCACCTTCACCATGGAGAGCAGTAAATCCAGCTACTTCCCTTTTGTCCTGTTCCCCCATCATTGTCATCAGCTATTTCATTGGGAGATTGGTCAGGCCACTGCAGGACAACTGGGCTGGGCAGGGCAGGGCCGTGTGGTCCTGGAGCAGAAACTGGTGGCTTTTCTTAGCCCCAGGTGACAAATTTCTCCCTCCAGCAGTCCCCTGGGGCTATTCCCTTAGTTCCAGTGATGTTCACCCACCTCTCCTGGAGACACACACACAAAAGCACGAAGGAAAGCTCAGTTGCAACTCATTTAATTCTGCATCATAGAGCCATAGAATGCTTTGGGTTGGAAGGAACATTGAAAGGTCCTCTAGACAACTTCCCTGTCATGAGCAGGGACACCTTGCACTAGACCAAGTTTCTCAGAGCCCTGCCCAATCTGAATATATGTCAATGCCTTAAGAACTGCTAAGGTGACAAATTACACATTTTTACTCCCTTTTATTGGAAGCCATCAGCTCATTTTCAGTGGTCAGACAGGTCACCTGCAGTCTGGAAATCCCAGAACTGGCCACAGCAGCTTCACAAACACATCTGTTGGAATTTTTTGCACTAAAATTGCTTTTCTTTTCGGGCACTGTGGGATTGATGAAGAGTAGAAGTTCTCTGGAGTCCACTATTTCTCTGGAGGCTTAACAGCCCCAGAATAAAATATGAATATAGGTTTATTCCATGGCAGGATTTGTCTTGCACCTAAAGAAAAAAAGAATTTTGCTCAACTTTGTTGTTACACTGAAGCCAGCTTTGTCCTTGGAAAAGTAACTGACAACATTAAAAAGTACCCAGATTCTTTCTAAAGGGAAGAGGTTTGAGGTTTTTAATTTTGCAGAAATCTTGCTGACACAGCAATGCCAGAGTGCAAAGTTCTGCAGAACCAAGTTAATGTTCTACTGAAATCCTTTGCTGAGGGATTAGTTCTTGAATGTCTACAAAATGTATACAAATGTCTAAACTAAATCCTCAATTTCACATCTTTGCAGTTAAAACTGGAGCAGCAGCGGTGAAGGTACTGCAATGGCAGCATTTGAGACCTGGTGACCTCTGTGAGATCCCTCTGGCTATTTATCCTTAAAAGCACAATATCAGTTTTCACTAAGTATACCTATTTTTCATTTTTAGCATTATTTAGTATATATTTTTCATTGGCCATAGAAGCTGTGATTGCGCCATCCCTGGAATTGCTCAAGGACGAGGCTCTGACCAGCCTGGTCTAGTGGAAGGTGTCCCTGCCCGTGGCAGGGGTTAGAACAAGACGGCCTTTAATGTCCCTTCCAACCCAAACCATTCCACGATTCCCGGATTTTTCCGTGCATTGTAACAGCCACAAGCACCACTAGATGTCACAACTGCTTCACTGTTTGACTGCTCACTCCTTAACAGCCTGGGCTGAAGAGCAACTTCTGCAGGTTTAACTGAGGAGCAAAATACAAAGACAACTAAGCAAAAACAAGGCTTTGTCCTCAGGAAGTGCAGGACACACCTTTCTTGAGAAAAATAAAATCGTGTGTTGCTCAAATCCTCTGGTTTTGGGCACAAAAAGGCTCTGCAGTTTGTTCAATATGAAGGAAATTAATGTGCAGGACCACCCTGACCCTTTGAAACTACAGCAAAAAACTGGTGGGAAGAAGTTTGATGTGGGATACAAACAACTGTGCTGGAGGCAGGAAAGCAAAGTGACCACAGGGTCACTTTTTTGCTTTTATTCTGATAATTTCAGTGCTGGAAGTGACTTTCCTGCACTTTCCCTAGTTATAGCATATGGCATTTGTGTTGTCACTGTGACTGTTGATGTTTGATGGCCCTGGAAGAGCCAAGCACCCACCCACCTCCTCCTGCGGAAATAGTGAAGAAATAGCAAAAACATCGACTGAACTTAATTAGGCCAAACTCGAGGTGTTTTCTGTTGCAGGAGCTAATTTTAGATGCCAAACTGCCACAGAGGCTGGCTGTATCTCTGCCCTATTTTAGCAGCTCGTGGCAGAGAGGCAAATGATTGGAAGGTGAAGGAGCGAGCACAGTTGCTTCAGCCCATGTGAAGGTCAGGGAAGAATATTCTTCCTCTGTTCCCAAGGCAATCTGATTTCTGTCTCTCTGCTGGTGTCATCCATAGGAAACTGTTCGTCCTCAGGACTTGGCACTGAGGTTGCCACAAAAGAAATATACACCGTTTTCGGAGGGAGGTTCAAAGTAATTATCTCCCACAGGCTTTTAGAGAGTTTTTCTCCCTCCCCTAAATACACTGTAGTCAGTGCACCAGCCTGTGCCATCCTTATGTGCATGAAAATAATAGCAAAGCTGAAGATAATGAATTCATTTATTTACTCTCTCGTGACCAGTAATTGCTCCTGTGGATTCCTTTTTCACTCCAGTGACAACAATTATTGCAAACAAAACCAAAACTGAATTCCTGTGAAATTGCTGTTAAAGCATTCCCTGAAGGAGAAAAAAAAAACAAAAAACNCATTCCCTGAAGGAGAAAAAAAAAAAAAACAAAAAACAACCAACTAAAAAAAATCCAAACCAAACCTAAAACCAATAAAAAAGTACAAAGAAAAAGAAAGCAAAAGTGATTGTCAGAACAGCACCTTACAAGAAGCAATGAACATCTTGGTGGGAGTGTTTTCAACGTGCTGAATTGTGAAACATCTTCTGAGGGGAAGAGAAAGGGCAGACATTGATCTCTGCTCTGTTCCCAGGGACAGGAACAGAGGGAATGGCCTGAGGTTCTCAGAGGAGGTTTAGGTTACATGTCAGGAAAATGTTCTTCCCCCAGAGGGTGGCTGGGCACTGAGCAGGCTCCCCAGGGCAGTGCTCACAGCACCAGCCTGGAAGAGCTCAGGGAGTGTTTGGACAATGCTCTCAGGATCAGGATGTGACTCTTGGGGATGGTGCACGGCCAGGAATTGGACTGGATGATCCTGTGGATCCTTTCCAACTCAGCTTATTCTGTGATTCTGTAAAGAACCTGGTTTAACTTCATCCCAAAAATGGACATGAAATGGGAAAGTCCAGGAATTTCAGCTAAATCAGTTCATGTCCCAACTGTCCTTCTCTAAAAGCTGAGTGCATTTAACAGGAAAACATTTAAAATCCCACAGAAAATAAATGGCACTTTGAATTTGAGCATTGAATCAGACCTGCAGTGGGTTCCAGAGGAAACCCACTGGAGGTGCTCCCATCTCTCTGGGAAATGTCCCATCACAGGGCATTGGAAGCACAGGCAGGAGCCTGCTTTTCCTGAGCAAGGGGCATTTTTGGCTCAGTGGGGTTTCTGCTTGGTTACACCACTTCTGGTACCACAGAGGAGTGTTAGCTGTCTGCTCTCACATTTAAAGAAATTAAAATAAACACTGTCGGTGTGCAGTCTGAGGCTCGGAATTACTATTTAAAACAGTCATTCTAACAGTAGTTTGTTCATTTTAGGAGGAAAAGGAAGGAAATTGGGTTTTCACTGAAACACCCAGGCACATTTACCCTCAAACAGAAATATTTGCAGTGTTTAAATTCACTGGGATTATTGACAGGTTTAGCATGAGACAAGCCCAGGTCCTGTAGGAGACCACACCGAAGCACAACTCATCGTACACCTGTGTGTGACAAAATATGATTTTGATTGACTTGTTCAGGACAAGAAATATTTGAAAGGTGAAGTTTTAAATGGCTGATTCTGGCGGTGCTTCCTCCACGTTGGGGTGGACGGCAGAGGAAGAGGTGGACCACAGAGCAGGGGGTGTGCCATGGGTTAGGACCCACATCTCTCCACTGTAACAGGAAAACAGAGTGGCACAGAGGTGTCTGAACTGCCTCAAGCTTGGGCAGAGGGTTCCCAGCCTATCTACATTCACGTAATTTGCATTATTTGCTCATCACAAGATTATTTATTACAGTGGCTTTAGTCAAATTCCTCTCCCTCACTTTAAAGCAGTGCTTTGTCCATCTGACTTCAGATGCAGCCTAAAACCAACTGAGGCCAATGAGTCTGCTCAAGCTGTCAGGCTTTGCTAAATGAGCATTGCTGTTGGACTCAGTGGTGCTTTCTTTTGGGGTAACACCAAATCACAGCTCACACAAGCCTGATGCCAACTCCCTTTGTGACTGGAGGGAAAAGAAACTTGGCCCATAATTTGCCTGGGAAGAAAAGAGGGAAGAAAAAAGAGAAATATTTCCCTTCCTATCCTCAATATGTACCTCAGCTTTTTCTAAATCAATCCAACAAATCCTAGAGGAAAACATTAATCACAGCTATTGATATAGCCCCTCCTCTGCCCCATGTCAGCCTGGGAAACACCCTGTGAGACCCAGGGAGGCTTCCTCCCTTTGGTGAACTTCCCAAGCTGTGCCAGTTGGACCAGCCCATCCTCAGGGCTTGGACCTATATCAGAGATGCCCCAGGTGATCGTCTTCAAGACACCAAAGGTTCCTTGTGTGTTTTGCCTCGACTTCTTGGACTGTTTGTCTGGAGAGGCCTTGCCTGTTTTCAGAAAAACAGGATGGTTTCAAACCATCTGTTTATCAGCAGGGGTGACAACTACCATTGCCAGGTGAAAACTAAGAGCCCTCATCTCTTTTGTCTTCTTGGAACTGTATTGCAAAACAAACAGCCCCATGGCTGCTCAGGTTTGGTCACAACCCAGAAATCCCCTTCAGCAACCTGGCTGCTGGCACCTGAGTGTGTCAAATCAGACCTTTGTGGGTGATGAAGGCAGCGACAGGGCTGATACTGGGTGTAGGGAGTGACTGGCTGCCTGGCAAGCAGCCCCATCCCCGGCACAGCCACTTTCCCCATCACTCTGATGGGGAGGTAAACAACACAAATTTGAGTGTATTGGCTTCCTTTCACTCTCCAAAAATCACCTGTCGTGTTCCTGCAGGGACCTGGCTGGCTGCCAGAAAGCATCTCCCACTCCCACACCGGTTCCATGGAATTTTTCAGCACATGAATCTCCATATCCTCCCCTGATCACACCTCTGCAAAGAACAAGCCCAGTGACTGTGTCCCATCAGGGATCTTTCTGTGAAACACCTTGATTTTTAAAACTGCATTTCACTCAAACTTTCAAAACATCTTCCCTCTCCATCTGTGAGTCCATCTGCAGCTGACAGTGATTTGTGGTTCATCAGCTCCACCTGCATCACTGGAGCTGCTCCTGCTTGCTGTGGAGGTGAGGAACACTCACCACAAGTTGTCACCCTCTGCTCAGTGGAAGCCTTTTTCCAGATGACGTTTTCCTAGCAACTAAGCAACAGCTTGGGCCAACATGAGGTGCTCTGTATACTTCAGTAGATCTGAAAAACTCTCTCTGCATCCTGCACTGAGTATTCTGAATTCAGGAAAATCTTTTAGCAAACCTCTCCACTTCTACACATCCCTGGTAGAACTGCATTTTCTGGTCTAAGCACTGCAACACTTTCCTGAAGTGTTTTTATAGTTCTCTGGTGTTGAGAGTCTTGCAGGCAGGAGGGGATGTGGGTTGCCTTTGTCTGGGGTGGGCACTCCCAGGAGGTCCTGCCCAAAATAGATGGGGTGAATCCATTTGGCTCTTTCCATAGGGCTCCAGGTTTGTCATGTAGCTTTTTTTGAGTGGGAAGTTATGTGAGATAAATCCTATTACTGACGTGGGAAAACTAGGAGTAAGTTGTTCCTGGTCCTGCTCTATCCATCTGTTTGATCAGCAAAATGGGTGCAGAGATGGATCAATAGACAAATAAATTATAGCAGACAGTATTTGTCTGTGCTTGGCCAGCCATCTGGCTAAATAGCAATATTGATCCTGTAAATAATGACATCCCTGAAATACCTCACTCACTCCTCAAGCAATAAATACAGGCCTTAGGGCGTGAATTTCTCCACTGAATTTTTCTTGGGGAAGGCAGCCATCTACCACAGAGTAACAACAACATGTGGATTCTCTCTCTCACATTATTTCTCTTAAATTATCTTATCTATTTCTCTTATCTATTTCTCTTAAATAGAAAGGCATCGGGCTTTTTTTTCTGTCTCATTTACTGAATATTCAGTTTGGAACTCAGAGTATTATTTAATCGAGAAATGTTTGAGTTTTTTAAGCATTCATTGGCCAAACAAAACTTATTTCCCCTTTATAACCAAAATGTTCCCAAACTAATGACTAAAATAAGCTTCAAGAGCTCACATTAGGCACTTAGTGACTGCACCGCTTTTAGGCAGCCGAGTGTTAAGAGCTGAGTTAAAACACAGAACAACTTTAGAAATGAGCCCCTATGTGAGATGCCCCCATCAAGGCTTGGAGAGAAATAAAGGCCCCAAGGCTGCAGCCCTGGTTTAATGTT
>VYZR01071876.1:23758-47718 GCA_013400675.1 Oxylabes madagascariensis | reverse complement strand
TAGTTAATCTTTCCTAAGCAATTAAGTCCTGTGTTACCCTCAGCACCCACACTGCGCAGATCCTGACTTCTCTCCCAATCCTGTGGGAGGTGGCCCTCTCTCGGAGGAGGGGGGAAGGAAGGGAGAATGAGAACCCACACCGGATTGTGGCATACCTTTGTAGAAATTTTTACAAGACAATAAATTCACTTCTTCCCAGTCCCTGAATAAAAGTCCTTCAAAGTTTTCGTCATCTCTACAACCAGGTGGATGTGGGACTACAGCTATTCCTTCCTGGGTCTTCTAACCCAGTTTGTCATTCTTTCCAGCTGCTATTGAAGCTCCATTAGGTTGTACACTCCATTTTTTATTACTGCGACACAAGACTTTCCCAAATTTACCAGTGCACAGCTCCACGCAGTGCAGCTCTTGGGGTACATCCTTGCTGTGTAACACCAAGGGTGGCAGCTCTCAGTTTGGGGATGATACAACAAGCAGTGATCCCACTGGGATGCACCCAAGGTGGCAGGTCGCAGGAGGAGTGGCCGAATGGGTCCCCAGGGCATGGCTGCAGGATCCTCCTTTCCCATGGTGGTGTCCAAAATGTCCTGTGTGCTTGGATATGGAGGGCACAGCACATCACTGAATGCACACTTTGGTTTTCTTTCCCCTTGGCATTATAACTCACCCTCATGTTATTTAAATTGCCTTCTGACAGCACCTTGACACTTTGAGACACCTCCCAGGAGTTAGGCGAGCCTATCAGCTGCCAGCTTCAATGGGCTTGCAAAGTACTCTGAAATGATCCTCCTCCAAGCTCAGCAGGATGACATATTTCCAAAATTATTATCATAGCTGATATTTGAAAAGAGTGCTGTGCATTTCAAACTAGTCATTTGTTAAAACACTTATTGCTCAACTTGGTTTCAGCTATTAACCACCACTTCACTGAGCTTTCTGTGGTGGGGACACTGTTACCTGCATAAAAATAGGACAGCCTCCTTCTTTTCATGAACTGATTTAAACTATGGGATACATCAAGTAAATGCCTGGAATACTTACAATATTTACACAGCTCCAAAAGCTTTTAGTCCAAGGGGTTACACTACAGTGGATTTTTCAATTTGGACAATCTTTCTCTCTTCATAAATATTCTACTTATGAAACACAACTGGTAATAGATCTACCAAAACCCAGTCTTTACTCACAAAGAATAAAATAATAAAATACAAACTGGCTTTCCCAAGATGCATGTTCAAGACAAAATTATTTCTATATTAAAAATTTTTACACTAAGAACAATACACCTCGTGTTATGACCATTAGGTTTCAAAGGGGACCTTTCTCTTTACCAAAAAAATCCCAGAAGACTGAAAAAAACCCCAACAGGTCAAATAAGATACTCCAAACAGGAACTAAGGTTGGGAGACCAGGCTTCAAGATTGACCTGCTGGTGGTGCAAACAAGTAGCTTGCTCTATTTTGCTTTCTATTCCAAAAACATTTAAAAGGCTGGAAAAACACCATCATCTACCTGACCTGTTCCCCTTGTCCAAGCAAGGACATGATCTGAAGACTCACCTCACCTCACCAGCAAGGAGGCTGGGGCTGCACAAGAGGCTGGGAGGGGACACAGCCAGGACAGCTGACCCCCACTGACCCAAAAGATATACCATACCGTATGGCATGGTGATCAGCCTCAAAAGCTGGGGAAAGAAGGAGAAAAGGAAGATGTTTGGAGTGTGGTGTTTGTCTTCTGAAGTCAGCATGATGGAACTTTGCTTTCCCAGACATTGCTGAACAGCTGCCTGCCCATGGCAAGTGGTGAATTATTTGTTTTTCCTTGGCTTGGGCCCTTGGGTTTTGTTTTACCTATTAAAACATTATCTCAACCCATGAGTTTTCTCACTTTACTTTTCTGATGCCGTCTCCCATTTCACTGGGGAGTGAGTGAGTGAGTGAGTGGCTGCCTGCTGGGTTAAAGCATGATATAACAAATAGCAGCATACAAAAATGCACCTCTTGTCTCATAAGATAGAACAGGAGGAAATGGCTTTGCAGCAAGGAAATGTCTGCAGCTGAGCACATCTTTCTTTATCAGAAAATGCTGTCTTGATTATGTTGCCTGTCTCAAGCAACTGATCCTTAACCAGTTTCAAAGGTCTGCAAAGCTTTCCCTTTTGTGAGGGCTTAAGTGAATACTGTTGCATCCTTTCTGGTCTCTCTGTACAGAGAAGCTTCTCGTAGTTCCTTGCTTTCCCTGCTGCATGCACCTCCCTGAGTTTGTGGATGATGTGTGGTTTCCAAAGGCTGTTGCATGTTCTCACTGCAACCAGGAAAGAAATCTTTACTACTTACCATGAGAAGAAGGCCATGTCATTTTTATTCTCGTGAAAGAACACAGTTTAAGATACTGCCATGACTTTGTTCACATATTTTTCAGGGTTAACATGTAAATTTATTACTACAGATGTTCTTCCACAGAGTTTTACAGAGAAAAGCTTCTGTGCTTCAAGCTGCCGTCACAAATGAATTTTCTGCTTTCTGCTTTCTCCTTTCCATGTCCAGTCTCCATCTTCCCTTTTGTGAAAACCCTTCAGAAGTATTTGTAGCATCACAAAGGTAATCTGATTTTTAATAGTGTTTGTAATCACAGAAAGGGCATGATCATATATTTTTTAAATTTCTACAGCATTTAATTTCTTTGTCATGGCTGGTTATGATTGTTTGGAGACCTGGCTGTAATCTGTCTCCTTTGTTAATCCATTCCTTTTATATTGTTGCACTCTTTGCCTCATGCTGACTAATTAAATTTTTGCTCCTAAAGGGATTCATGTGCTTGGCAGAATTTTGCCTTGATGAAAACACAACTATGAGTCACTTGGTTTGGGGAGCAAAAAGGGAATGTATGGAGCACTGCGGAGCCTTTCTGACTTGATGAAATAGGATGCCTCATTTAATTCCTGCTGGTCAAGAAAATCCTGTAATAAACTGATTTATTTTTCCTTCTTGACATGATTTTAGAAGCAAGCCACTATATTGATTAGGGCATAAAAAAAATGAAATTATATTTAAGTGACTATTATACCCTTTTTCTTGAAAAAAGCCTGAAGAATTTTCTGAAAATGCTGGCTCGAACATGTGCCTTCTAGTGTTTCAGCCAAATATGATAGAAAGGCCAAGGGTCCCACAGATATCGAGTTCCTACAAGATCTATGAAAATAAATTGTGTCTGCCAAGAAGGAGAGTTGGAGAACAAAATCAACGACTATTATTATGCCAAAAGTTATGCAGTACAGATATGAGGCCAGAGGACCAGATGAGATACATCAGTAATGTACACTTCGATTTTAAAGAAGAACCTTTCATTTTCGGGCCAGACATTTCTTCATTGCAAAAATTANCTCTACTTGGCAATAATTAGAATGATAGAATGGTTTGGGTTGAAAGGAACCTCAAAGATCATCCAGTTCCAACATCTTCCCCTAGACCAGGTTGCTCAAATCCCCATCCAACCTGAACACTTTCAGGGATGGGGCATCCACAGCTTCTTTGGGCAACTTGTTCCAGGGCCTCTCCACTCTGACAGGAAAGAATTCCTTCCTAATATTTAAAGGGCCAGGATTGCCTGAGGGTTAGAATTCGGAAATATTCTGGATATGGATGCAAGCTGATTAGTTTCTGCTAGGGGTCTTCTTGCTGTTCACCTGCTGGTCATCACTGACGTCTAGGCCTCTTGGGGCGGTAAAGAATAGGGGAAGTCTGCTTTGGATGACTCTGAGGCTGGCTGATATTTTGGCCATTAAACTTTGTTTGACTAGCTGTTGCATCCCTGACCATGCTAAATTATACATATTATTTAGACAGACAATGCAGCGTGCAAGGCAAGGATAAAGTGCAAGACTAGCTGGAGGGTGCTTCTATTCTTTGAAAGTAAAAAGCAAAACCAAATCCTTAAGGGCTGCTCAGAGTGAGATCCAGAGGATTAATTTCAGGCCTTTCCAGTCATAATTATCCATGTGGTTTTCAGGCAGGAGGGATTTAAACAAGGCTAATACCAGTCTTGTCTTATCAAATTTATACTTCAACAATTGTTGAGATCTCCTACACAGTTATAGTTAGGTGAAGGCAACCATCCTTTATCTGAAAGTTTTCTATCTAATTTGAGTATAATTTAAGCAAAGTGAAATACCTTTCTGAGAAAGCCCACTGGCAATGTGCATTTCTCTCCATATCTGCCCAGACATCATTGGTTTTATGAAAACTTTCAGTAATCCAATCCCCAAATTTATAGCCATTCCTCTATAAAATTCTTATCTAATTATTATGAGAATATACATAGAGCTTCATTAAAACCATAGGAAAGAGCAAGCAAGGAAGATCCTTAATGATTTTGACACAGAAAAAAGATGCACAGGAATACAAGACAGAAATGCAGGAGTTGTAGTTCCTGTTCTAATAAAATTACTTCTTTGATGCTGAAAGAAGCTGTCCTTTCCACTGGGCTTTCACCTCAGTATAAATACTTTTAGAAAATGCATTGAAAGAGGCGCCATAGTGTAGAAGAAGGAGGTTTATGAAATAGCAGAAGAGAGCCCAGGCAGCTCACAGCAGCCATGCAGTAGCAGGTTGGAAGCTGGAGACTCAAATGGTTAGAGAGAAGTCACAGCAGTGATAAGAGAAACAGGTGGATAATGCCAGCAACTCGAAAATGTAATGCTGGCAGGAGGATTACACACACCTGGAAACTGAAGGGATTTTCTTGCGATAGGATAGGATAGGATAGGATAGGATAGGATAGGATAGGATAGGATAGGATAGGATAGGATAGGATAGGATAGGATAGGATAGGATAGGATAGGATAGGATAGGATATTCCAGTTGGAAGGGACCTACAACAACCATCTAGCCCAAATGTCAGCCCACTTTGGGGCTGGACAAAAGTTAAAGTGTGTTGTTAAATGCATTATCCAATGCCTCCAGCAATCACCCATTGCTGGAGGAGAAGGGACAGGAAGCATCATCTGGGATTTGGTTGGTTTACTATAGGTCTATCTTTGTTGCAAAGTTTTCCCTTTGCCCACACAAATGTAAATGGTTCAAAAAAAGACAATGAATTGGCCTCCATCACTAGATGCTATTTCAAGTTTCTTTCCTTGCTCTGAGTTGTCAGGAAGAGCTGTGTCTCTCAGCTTCCCAATAGGCTCATTTTATCATTGTTTTCCCAGGTGCTCCCATCCCCTGGCATTCAGCTGGAGATGCTGCAGAGCAACTGGGAAGAAAAACAGAGCTGAAGGACCACAGTGGTCATTAAGAAAATAACAGCTTAGAGAACACAGGGTGAAAAAATATAATTATGAAGCCATTCTCTATTCAAGCAGAGACAAATTCCAGTGCAGATAACATTATTTATCACTTGTGTAGCACTTCAGACACAGACACGAATTAATCCTTGTGACACATCTGTAAGTTGTGCCAGTGTATTGCTGTCTCCCCCTTTTACTGTGCAAGGAAACAAAGATGTTAAAAACCCAAAGGAGTAAAGGTCAAGATGAGTGGTACAGCAGAGAGATGCTCAGTCTCAGCTAACTCTTTTATCACAGAGGACACTTTCTGTAGGATGGTAAAACCAATGCAGAGGGGGCCCTTTACCCCTCCTGCCATAATCACAAGCCTGTACAATATAAATTATGTGAAAGAGAAAAATGGCTCAATGTTGTTAGACAAACTCATTCTACAAAGGTAGTAAAGACCTTTGTTTAATTTGGTGCTCAAGTGGCCCCCATAGCCAGGGGAGTGGGCAGAGCACTACTCTCAGCCTCCCAGGACAAAGCTCCCCTTGAGTTTTCTGCCACAAAGACAGCCTGCTCTGCCTGCAAGCCTCCCATGTAGTTTTATCTCTAATATTACCAGAGCAGAAATACTGCCAAAAATAGGAAAGAAGACTAGAGGGGGGAAAAACCCAAAGCACTTGAAAGCCTGTCTGAGCACCCTGAAAGTTAGTGTCCTCCAGAATTATCTTATTTCTTCTGTTTAATAGGAGGAGAGGGAGTTGGTTCTTTCTCCATTCAATTTGTCTTAAACTATTTCTTTTACTGGCAGAATTTAGATAGCAGAAGCAAAGGAGATGCAAACTGGATCCAGGTGCCATGTTAAGCTGGAATCATCCAAGCAGGGACTTCTAACAAGCAATAAAACTATTATTGATTTCTTAAAGCAGCAAGTTCATTGCTAGAGCACCCTCATTTTGCAAGTTCTCTGTGCTGATAAATGACACAATGTAATGGAGCTCACATTGATATCAGCAAGACCACAAAAAGTGCTGTAGCGCACCAGGTTTGCCACTCAGCTGATGCGACGCTGTCCTAGGACCTCATGTGAGGGATGCACGAGGGCAGCTAGGGGCTGGGGTGGGGCTTGCAGTTTCTCTTGACTCACATCCTTAGGAAGCAGCCTTCAGCATGAGAGCTCTGGTCAACCCTGGATTTCATTACCATCAGCGCACTCCAGAGAGCCCCTCTTGGAGGTCCCTTTCTTCGGCTACCCACTGCAGCATTGAGCTCTGCAGCCTCATTTTTAAGTGTCTCCTTCGACATCTCATGTTTGCTGTCACTGAGTTTGTTTGAGCATGCTTTGTGTTGCTGTTTCAATACCCCAAGTCTAGCAGCTCCCGATTTCATCTTTTGTTTCTGGGTAAACTATCACAAGCTTTATGATTTCTCTTTAAATCAGCTTTTCTGTGTCCTTAAAGATTCCTATTGCTGAATCTTTTTTTATTCATTTGAAGCCTTTTTACGTGCTTATCTGTTCATCTAATCATCCATGCTCTGAAAGACATTTCTGCAGAAACTGCCAATATTTCAGTCAAAATTTACTTGCAAATTAAATAAAAATATGCCTGAAAAAATAACTCACAGCTTCTATTTTTTTTTTCACTGTAGCCCTAAAGATCCAAGACTACTAATTGGCTTGTAAGTAGAATTCTGATTTTACACTTGATACTCATGAATTTATGCCTTTTTTATCAGCTACCTTTTCTCTCTTTGTTAGTTAGTTTTTGCTTAAAGGAATTGTTTCACCTCTGGTTTTTGGCACACCCTCTCCTTCCGTGAGGAAGATATTTCCTCCTTTTCCTATCTGGGCACACACTGTATAGCGAAAATATTACTATATCCTTTGTATACTTCTGAGTGTTGGCCTGAGTGGCTGGATTTCTCTGTCACTGATGGTGACACTCACAGGCAAGGTATCACCTGGAGCCAAGGAAAGCAGCCCCTGTAAATTGTAGTGCAACTTCTATTTGTACGGAGACACGGATAATGAGGAGAGGAAATGCTGCCAAAACCAGGAAAGGAAACCAGGGGAGAAGCCCAGAAACACTGGGTCTAGATCTTAGAAGCAACAGAATTGACTCTCATTTGGCTTTTAGCCATTTGTGGCAATATAGACAGAAGCCTTCTTCCTAAGCACCATTTAAAATTAATGACAGGATATTTGTTAAAAATTGACCTGGGAAAGAAACCTATCATATTAACAAAACTAATCAGCACAGGCTTGAACAAATACGCCATGAACATTGCCCTCCTGCTCAGCCAGCCAGGCTGTGTGCCGGTGCTTTTTCACTTGTTTCTACTCAACAACAGTCAATGGCTTTCTCTCCACGCTGCCAACCAGCTGGTGCCACCTGCGATCTCCCCCTGACCAGCAGCTGTGGGGCTGGAAACAACTGATCAAACTGCTCAGCTGACTGCACTTGTTGTACCTGCTTAAATGCCACCCTGTTGCCAAGAGAAAAGCTTTTACCTCGGGATTGCTAAGGAAGTAGGCAATCAGGGAACAACAAACACAAACCACCTCTCAGCACAACTTTTTTGCTTGGACCTGATGTGCAACTAATGCGGCACGGTACTTACTTCTGGTCCCAGTTTCTCCAGGAGGTGATGAAAAAAATTGTCAAGCTCCTTCCCTTCTATGTAACCATTGTCTAAATAAAAAGCAAATATATTAATGGTCAGGGGTACTGCCCGAGTTCCAGGAACGGTGTCACAGGCTGCATGCAGGTAGCTCAAGGCTCCAGGGTCAGGATCTCAGCTGGGGGCCCTGCCTGCCCACTCAGAGGAGCCCCATGTCCTATTCAATTTCATCTCTTCGCTTCTTTGTGAGGGCTGGGCACAGCTGCAGTGCTCTCTCCAGAGGTTTTCTTCCAGAAAACTTTTCAGAAACAAAAATAAATCTCCAAACTAGGACCAAAAGAGAGAGCAGCAGATGAAACGGGGAAGTGATGAAAAGGCAAAACTTTTGGGGTGAAAAGGGGGATTTACAGCTGTGATATTCATGGTGAGGAGGAAGAGGGGGGCTCGAAAACACCTCCTGCAGGACCTCGTGGGGGTAAAACTTGGACACGACGGTCCCATGTGCAGCATCCCAGGCACCCACACACGCACCCTGAGGGGCACCCAGCCCGGCGGCCCCGCCTCCCCCCTGCACGGACAGACCCCTGCATGGCACCCAGCGGGCCCGGCACCCACGCACCCCTCAGCCGGCTCCCCCCACGCCTGTCCCCACTTGCCGTCGGCATCGAAGCGCCGCCAGGCCCCGAGGAAGGCGGCGGCGTCCAGGCGCCCGTCGGTGCCGCTCTCCATGGTGCTGCTGCTGCTGCCGCCGGCCCTCACGCTCACCCTCCCCCGGCGGCGCAGCCTCTGCCCCGGCCCCGCCGCCGGGCCCGGCTTTCAGAGCGGCGGCCCCGCCCCGGGGGCGGCCCCACGGGGGTCGCGGGGGGAACTCTCCCCCTTCCCGGGCTCGTCCCACCCGCCCGGATCCCTCTCGGGCACGGGATGTGGCAGGACGGAGCTCAGCCGTCGAGGAGAGCTGGAGCAGCCCGACCCCGCAGCCCCCGCTTCGGAGGAGCCGTGCGCCGCTGGCAAACGACCTTTAAAGTTTCAAACCCCCCCGAACGAAGGTAGAAGTGCTGAGGGAAACATGAGGCTTCAGAGAAGTAGTGGAGTTTAAGGGGAGAAAAGGAGTTTTCTAAGCTTGTAACTCTGCTCCTCGGTTTGTGAAAGCAGAGCAGCAGCAGGCAGAGTTCTCTCACCTTCTCGTTCCTCACAGCCATCGGGAGGGTATCCCTCACCGGAATGAAAAGCCAGAGGATGAAGACGGACAGAAACCTGCATCGTCTTCCTCTGATAATACTAACCAGATGGAGAAACCGTGGGGTTTAAGGTCTCTGTGCTGATGGAGCACCATACTCATGATGGTCCTGCTTGGGAGTAGATTTGATTTGAATATCACCTGTGTATTTACCTGCAGTGATTTCAGGCACCTGGCACTGAGGTGGTCTCCATGTGTGCTCCCAGAATCATTATTATCTCCTTTGAGACCTTTACAGACAGTTTTTTCTAGATTGCCTTTGATTCAACATATACATATTTTGATTTTTATTCACATAATGATTGCTTTACAGAGGCTCTCAGAAGCAGCAGAAAAAGCTTTTAAAAAGTATTAATGTTCAACCTGAGAAAGTTCCTATTTGATCTGAGGGAAAAAAAGAAAAAAAAAAAAAACCAACCCTGAAGAACTCAGTTGTATTTTACTCAGGAAATTCTTTCAGGGACATCACAACAGAGATCACACAGCAATGTCCAGCTTTTCCAGTGTGCAAAGAGAAAGGAGACGCTGTAAAGCTGATGTGTTTAAACAGCAGCATGGGAGCATCTCAGTACAGCGATTCCCTAGACAGCAGCCTTGGGATCACCCTTGGACCTCAGAAAAATTATCGTCAAGATCTTAAGGCAACAGCAAGGCCACAAGGACTTCCTGACCATGCTCAGGTGGGGAACCCCAGCATGGGAGAGGAACTCATTAGGTAATGACATGGAAAAGCCTACATTTTTAGGGGACACCTGCCCAAGTCCCTTGTAGACAAGATCAGTGTCACTCCACAGGTTTCTCTAACATCTGTCCTTGCCTCATTGCCAAAAGTCAGGCCTTGCCTTGGGTTGAGGCCTCCCTCATGGAACCCCTCCTTCAGTCTCTTCTACCCCGTGTTTCCCACCATGGCTCCCTGGCAGTGGTGGCCTCCTGGGAGCTGCCTGATCTCCTGTGTGGGTGGAAGTCACCTGGCACTGCTCCATGGCATGAAGTTTAAATCATCTCTCTTCCCAGGACCCAAAGCCCATCTGCCCCAGACAGGGAGCATACTGATCCAGGTTTTTAAGAAAGAGATGTTCATCAGTTTCTAACATGGTTTGCAACCTGGCTTTGGAAACCACCACCATGGCTGATAACCAACAAGGTCCCCTGTTATAATGATCATGACAACTGGTTTCTTACTAAAAAATATCTTTAACAAAACTAATTTAAGAGGAAACACTACCCATGTTTTGATATATTTTGCAAGTGAAAGCACCCTACCGTTTGGCAGGGATGGAGACAGCGAGATTTTATGGGATTGGATGCAAAGTTCAGGACTTTGAGAAGAACTTCTCATAGCTGGTTCTCCCCCATGCTCTCACAGGAAGAAGAGCAGGCAAGAAGTGACACCTTGTTTAAACTACCTGTATTTATCCAGCATCTCACATAACTCCAGTGAAACCAGGTCCAGTTTGGAGAGAAAAAAGGACCCTCAAGCTTAAAGGGCTCTCACAAGAGGTCATTGTTACCTGTGCATGAGGATGTGGATGATATGTGTCCATCCATCTGAGCTTCCTTGTCATCCCAGGCACTCTCAGTGCTGGCAGAGAGATATTTTGATTTCACACAGCAGCATACATGCAAAGGGGGAAAAAGGAGCAGAGATGATGGATTCTTCTTCTGTTCACACCAGCTATGCCTTTGCTCTCCCCACAAAACCCTCTACTGAAACATCGTATAGATACAGGGGGCACCCCATAGATGAACATCTTAGCTTCTCTGCTGCACCTCAAGTATTGCACAAAATGGATTTAGGGTTCTTAGAGTGGATTTGCAACATTGAGCTCAAAGTGACTGGAACCATGTAAATTCCAGCCTGCAGAGAGGATGTGGCCATCCTGCTGCATGTGTAAAATGTGTTCAGCTTCTCCAATTGCTTTAGGTGACTCAGTAAAGTCTGAATGAGAAGAAAAACAAACTAAACAAAAAACAGCTCAGAACAATTTTTACTCATCCAGCTGGACTTTCTGTGGAACACTGTAAATCTGAGGAGTATATTAAACTGTGGACCTACTGGCATTAGTATTAAAGCAACACACTGAAGATAGCTGCTGTGTGTGTAACTCATGTACCAAACTCAGCAACCACTCTGCCTTGGCTTCCCTCAGAGGAATAAATAAGAGTTAGAGGTAGGTAGTGTTTTAAAAAGTAATGAACACTTTTGATTAAGGACTTTGGCTTCAGCTTTGCACTGTGCAGTAAAGTTCAAGGCTGAAGAGCTCAAATCTGTGTTTTGAAAAGCTTAAAAAAAAAAAAAAAGCAAGTGTATTCACCCAGAGGTGCACTTGGCTCTTAAATGAATGTGCTTCAGTAGGTCCCTTGAAGCTGGAAGCATTTGCACAACCATCGCCTGGTCCTGCTTGGGTCAAGGAACCTTCCAGCTGAGGACACCAGCAATGCTGTTTTATTTAACTGATATTGATAATAAATTAATAAATGGCAATTATTGCCAAGTAAAGAGCAAAATAAGAAGCTCATGGCCAAACCCCAGCCTTGGCTAGGTCTGTAGAAAGGCTTAATCAGGCAACTGTAATTGGGAGAACATGGATAAAAGTGCAGATGGCTAATCTGGAAACAAAAATAAGGGGCAGCTGACAAATGCCTCATTCTTTGGGCCAGACTCAAAGTATTGATGTGAAATGAAACATTTGGGTTCCCATGAATAGACTAGAGAACAACAAATCAAACCAAATATTTGGATTTGTGGTATGACTTTGTTCCTCGCCTTTACAGAAAAAAATTCCAAATACATGCAGACACAGTTAAATAGAAATAATTTTCCTCATCAAATGGCTTCAGCTTCCCTCAACCTTGCACCGACCACAGACCCTGAGGAAGCCAACACCAGCCATCAGCATTTCATCCTTCACTGAGAAGGTGTTTCACAGGTGGTTTGTGTCCTGCATGGGTCCTGCAGAAAGCCCCAGCCCGGATCCTCGATGTGCCCCGTTTTCCCCAGACCCTGATTCGTATCAGGGCAGTGGGAGGGGGGTGTGCTGGCTGAGCTGCTGTGCACAGCTGGGACTGCCGAGGGTGGGGATGATGCGCTCTTGCCCAGCAAGGGGTCTGTGAGCATCCCGGCAAAGGAAAATGCTGCAGAAGCAGTGAAAGGCAAACTGAAAGGAAATTGAAATGGAAATAATACAGTCAGTGAAGCCCCCTACCATTCCTACCATTTCTTGGAAATCAAGTCAGAGATGAAGCTGTCTGCTGCAGAAAAGAAACAGACTCTTCTTTGTAGCCCACCCTCAGATGGGTACAAGCTGCTTATTAGCAGTAGACACCCACCTCCCAACAAGGATGCCCTTCTCCTTCCATCCCTCTCCCTCCCTCTACCCGGCAAATCCCACATTCCTGTGCTGGGCTAGATTCTGGATCCGTCTTTCTGGCTCAGGTGGTGCAGAGTGTGTGGACTCAAGGTGCAAAGAAGTGCAATGACAGTTCTGGTCAGGTACTGATGAATGTGGTCTGACACAAAGACTACCATCCCACAGACTTTTCCACCCACAGATTCCTATCAAGGCCAAGTTTCTCCAGCTTTCCCAGCCAGCCCTCCAAGCTGTGAGGCTTCAGTCCTCTGTTGTCTTCTTCATTTTGGACCAGCAATAGGATCCCTTGAATGTTGTAAGGAAGCAGACAACCTCTTCCCACAAGGATTCCACTGAAATAAAGGGTCAGGACTCAGGCCTTCGGAAGGGATGTTAGATTTCCCAAAAGAAATGCTGATATTTCCCCCTGCTACATGCTGCTCAATGCTACCCAGGGACTGCAGTCTCAGTTATAGTTCCTGACTTTCATTATTTCAGTCTTTGGCTAGAATTTAATGTTGTCCAAATAAAGCCTGGGCTGCACAGCCTCCACAGCATTCTTCTCTACCTTCTGCTGGGTCTTAACCCATAAGCAAACGGGAAGAGAAGGAGGCATTCCTGGAACGATGCTAAACAGAGATTACAGAGTTAACTTGACTCCTCCATTCAGTGAAACCAAATTGGATTTGCCAAGCTAGCAGCCCCTCTCCTGCCTTTCCTGGCTGGTATTAATCTAATTAAATACTCTTTCTCCCATGCAGCTTTTTTCTTCTCAGTTCAACTTACTGGAAAAGCAGAAAAAACAGGCTCTGAAGTATTGGATTCAGGGTCAGCTGGCAGAACTCATCATAAACTGCTAAAGCAGCATCAGCACAGAGGCATCGGAGCAAAAACCTCAACACTAGGCTGGGAGGGACCACAGCAGCATATCTGCTTTTCCATGCAGGCTTCCCAAACACGGGCACTTGGAATCTGCATGTAAGAAGTCCCTAGGACAGCTGATGTAGGGGTGTCAAAGGCAGAGCAGCTCTCTAATTGGGAAGAGACTCTATCTGCAGGAGCCTCTTGTTTGCTGTGGGATACAGCATAAGAAATTAAGTCCTATAATAACAGATCCCTCATAATGACGCCATCTTCTGTGCAGAGACTCACAGATTGTTTTCTCTCTACTCAAAAATACAGGGTCTCACTCTTCAGCTTCTTTGTGCTGATGAGAATTGTTGCTCTCACAACAACTTCTCTTTGGTACTTGGCATGGAGGGAATTTGCACCCCCAGAACACTCGCAGTCCCTGCCCCTGCAGAATCTCCCTGATGCAGCAGGAGCAACCACAGGTGAGAGGGCCCAGGGAGGGGGTGAGCTGGCATCCTGGTCCTGGTTCCTGCCTGAGCAAGTGCCGCATCCTGAGGACAACCTTGTCCCTGGCTGCTGATTGAGAACTGACACCTTTGTCCTGGATTCAGAGGAAAAAGGAGTTTTATTAGGAGCTCAGCCATTGCCCTGCACCAGCCTTTCTCCATCAGCTTAGACTTCTCTCTCCTCACCATATGTGATCCTGGAACCTCCAGGGGATCTCACAATCCCGAGTGGCACTTGGATACAGCCCCCCACTAGGCTCTTTCTAGTGACTTGCCATCAGCTTTTACACTATTTGATTTGTTTCCCTGCCCTGCAGATCACCCTGAGACCTCACTTCTGCATTTCTTCACCTGTTCAGATGCCTGTTCCCTGGGTCTCTGAATCCACAAACTCTGTGCAGCTCTGGAAAACTGCCCTCCAGAGCTGGAGAAATCTCAGTTTCAGGAAGGGAAAAGAAAACTTGCACGTGCAATGATAAGAGCAGCATCTCAAGCTGCCAGTCACTGGCAGTGCCTGCTGAAACAAAGCGCTGTCATGGCCGGAGGAACTCCAGGAGCACTGTCTGTTTGATGAAGCTGATTGCTCTCAACTAAAAACCAGCACACCCCTCTCTGCCCCCTGGGGAGGACACCCCAGACGCTGTGAAGTCCTGCCCTGCCTGTGGTCAGGCTTTAGACATGTTGGACACTAGTGGAGGATGACTCAGGTGGCTCCAAAGGCACTTGCTGTGGTGCTGGCGAGAGACTCCTGTTGGGAGGAGGCATGAGGAGCTGCAGGAGGATGGACACAGGGATGAGTAGGAAATCTGTGAAGGTGCCAGGCAGATCTTCCCATGATCCCTTTTTTCTGTGATGGGGAGCTCCTACGTTAGAAGGAAAGAGAAGGTTGGCACCATGTGTTTATGCTGCGATTTTCATCCTCCCCATTTTCTTAGGATGGGGAAAGACTGCTCTGCTTTCCTGATCAGCAGGAGACAGGGATTAAATGATAATCTGTTACTTAACCTGCGTTGTTTGTTACTTCTCTGGCTCACGGCTCTAGGAGAAGCAAAGGGCAGTGTTTCTACCTGAAAACTTCCCCAAGCTTCAGCACAAGCAGAGGATAATCTCCAGAGGTGGAATTCAGGCAGAACCCACCCAGTATTAGCATCCCTGGACATGAGGCAAGCAGCACAGCTCTCATGAATTTCAAACAGGAGCAGAGCCTTCTGCTATTTTCCCAAAAATTATTCTCAGTACCATTTTTTGTTTGCAATAGGAGAGAGAAATCATCTCCACATTAATCAATTAATAAGCAGTGGTGACTCAGCTAAGTGTGGTGGGTTGCACAGATTTGTGACTAATGGACCACATTAATTCCCAAATTATCTCAGCCTGGATGGCTGGCTCTGGCAGAGGGGGAAGATTTAGGATGATTGCAATTCCCATCTTAGGAAGCAGCTATTTACTGTTGTTACTGCACATCAGGGAATACTTTAAAAAGCTCAAAATCTATCAGTCAGATTTTAACCCCCTTTAGCAGGGAGTAGGATGTAGGTCCTGCAGCTGTGGTACGGAGCTGTCTGAGTTCACACCGGAGTCTGGCACGCAGCCACAGCCCTTCTTCAGCACCTCTGAGAGGGGGAGGTGCTCCTACTATGTACATCAGAGGTGAAATTCCTTGGCAGCAAAACCTGAAAACCAGATTTAAGAGCAGAAAAGAGTAGAGCAGCTCCCTCCAGGAGAGCTTTTTGCCCCCTTTTCCCAAGGGTGGATCAGTTAGGTGCAGCTCTGAACAGAGATACTGATGGTAAGACGCCTTCCAGAGCAGCATTTCTAAGTGGGTGACCAGGGCTGTTGGTACTTCCTTCTTGTTTGCTCATACAGAATGTACACATGCTTATGTGCATGGGGAGAAGAAGAGGGCCTTGCTGTCACCTCAGATGCTGCTGCCCCTTTGCTGTCACCCCTAAATACGGCGAAGGCAACTGCTCTCTTGTCTGATAGCAGTCATGGCCCAGGGATCAAGCCATGGTGTCACACGTAACCCCAGCTGGAGCCTCTGAGTCCTTTCTGTGCAACCAGACTGCACAGCACAGCACTGTGGAGATGCTCTCAGCTGCAAGGGGAATGCCAGCAGCATGCCTGGGAGGTAGGCCACCTCTTCTCCCATGCCAAACTCTGCTCCCAACCACTGCTAGCACAGCTGGAGGTGCTCAGGCAGCACCAGTGTGTGACAGGAACACAGAGCATTGGTGGTACTCAAAGATATTATGAATGCCCTGGGCAAACAAGTTAGCAACCCTTTCCTTCAGTGGTACTTCTACCTGATCTCTGTTCAGTCTCCCAGGAACTCCATGGACCCTTGTCACTGGGCATCACAGGAGGCCACCCACAGAGCAGCTCAGGCAGCAGGAGGAAAGGAGAAATGAGGGTTCTGCCAGCTACGCACCTGCTTGGAGGGCCCACAGCTCATGGAAAGGCAGCACCTTCCCTGCTCTGCAAGGATCCTCCCAAACCTCCCGACTTGGCTTGGGGGGACAGTGGTTGTTCCTTTCCTGAAACACGCTGGCACTTACCCATGGCCTCTATGAGCTCAAGATACTGAAAATAAAAGTCATTATTTCTTAAATGCTGTACCTCTTAAATGAAGAGGTACAACAGGGGTGCTTTGGATGCAACATGAATTCTTTTCAGTCAGGCTAGTAGTGCTGGGCGTGCCAGGCAGAAAGAAATGAAAACCACCACTCTTCCCCACCCCCAAAACCATACACGCAAAAAACCAAACCCCAGGTCTTCAAGAGCTCTCACTAGCACGCCCTCAAAGTTGTTTCTTTACCACTCAGCCTGCCCACAACACACTGATGGCTGGAATAAAGACTGGAATGGTTTCCCATAACTAACATGGAAGAACACTGATGTCTAATGAAATCCTTATATTCCAGCAAACATTACAGCACTAAAGCTTTTCTTCTTCTTAACAGTACAAACACATGCTTTGTTTACAGCACTTGAAACATCCCTTTTGGTTTACAGATATCAGGGTGATGAGCACAAACTACTGCCGTGGTTTCTCACAGCAGGACCAGAACAGTATCTCAGATGACTGATGAGAAGAACATCAAGCACAAGCAAGAAGTCCTCAGCAACTAACTGCTCTGGAAGTTAGACACTATTTTAATTTTTTGTCTTAATATCACAATCCTTGCTGTTAATTTTCTTAAATTCACAAAACCAATAATGAGAGCAACCCTTCTTGCATACTTACATTTCTCAGACAGTTGTCTTTTCTATGTCCTATAGGAATAAAAATGGCAGTTTATTTATGAATAAATTTATTTTCATTTATAATACAGGTATTTCAAGTTTTCCTTTGCAATTTCTCTTCTGCTCTTACGGATGGCACATAAATCAAAACTATATACATGAATATGAAGACTCTTTCTTAATAATTTTAGATAAATGCATCATTTCAAGTCGGGGCAAACCCCAAGAAGGAACCCCTAGCCTTCAGGACCTCTTTCCCACCACCTTGTAGCCTACTTTTGAGATGTAAACCTCTACCAAGTGCTTCTAAGATGTTTTGTTTTGACTTAGCAGCCCGTTATAGTGCAACAGGAGAAATGGCAACAGCAGGCCTGTGCACGGGGATCAGACAGAAGGTCATCAGACAGGCAGGTATCTGAGCACTTCTGTCCAGTCAAGAAACCACAAAAGGTCCAGAGAAATTGCTCTTGGGAGAGAGTTACCAAACCAGTTTTATTCTGTCCTATTGGACCAAAATTGAGAATTTAGATAGCAGGTGTTTCTGGCTACACAAAGGTTACTTTGCTGAAGATTCCAAGGGAGGAGAATAGTAGAGAGATCTTCCTTCAGCAGTTTTATGATGTGTATGTGTCCCTTTCAGCTGGAACAGGCACTTTACTAGAAGCAGAAAAATTACACAGGTTTTGTCTCAACTGCACACTTTTCCTACCTGACCCAATGTCAGCATTCAAAGATCAGAGACCATCAGACCACAAACAGTGCTGTAAAAACAAAGACTAGTATTTCAGTTGTAAAATCATTTTTTATTGTTACAAATATACATATGAATAAAATCCCTTCAACCTGTAATGTAAGTGGGTAGCCGTGAAATTTGCGTCCCCTCCCTCAAAAGCTGAAATGTTTTTACAAATGTTGAACTATGTTTCTCATAGAATTACACATTGAAAGGAAGCTAATATGCAGACAGAACTGAGGAAGGCCTCCAGAAAACACCAATATTAATAAAATTTCAACTGCCCTCATTCCAATCAACTATATACATTAATATACGAATGTGGAAGCATACCATGGTTATACGTAATCCAAATCCTTCTCTGTTGTGCTTTCTGACGGTACACAAATGTAAGCGTTGGAGCTTTATGTACAGTAGGAGAACAGGAAGAAAGAAGCTCCCGATGGGAGAATGTAAAAACCATACCCAAGCATTTAATATATATAATCTATACAAATTATTTTATTAGTGTGCTCTTTTAATATAATTACAATGTGCAATTGCATACCGCAAGAATATATTTATAGGTAAGTCACGTGCAGATCTGACACATTTACATTCAGCAGTACAACACATTACCTGCTGTACAGTGTATTAGTGTAAAACAGTGTCCAGTTAATTTGCTTTGCTTTCTAAATGCCCTAATGCAGGGCACTCTTTGTAGCTGCTTCAGAGAAGTTCAAGTAGAATACATGAAAGAATAGCTGGCTTTAGGCAAAGGCATGGAAAGGAATGCCTGCACTGCACAGACCAGAAATTAAGGACCGAATCAATGCCAGCTGTACTGTAAATCACGATTGGAAGATCAGGTTTTCTGCATGGAAATGTACCTGTGGTGAAAGAGCAGCTGACTAAAAGGGCTGTTGATTGCTAAACTCCGATTGTTATAAAAAGCTCTTGCGCTATAAAGCACTTGTACTGATTACTAAACAAAAATAAAATCTTTATCTGCTTCTTCACCGGAGTCACTGGACTTGCTTCCCTGATGGCCGTCTTTACTTAAGGACCTCTGCTTCAGTTCCTGGAACTCATGAGACTGCTGCCCAGGGCTTCTTTTTGCAGCTGCATAAAACAGAAATAGGACTTACTAATGATTGCAGAAGAGAAAGGAAGAAGAAAGAATAACAATAAAAAAGTCATTAATGCACATGGGAGCTGCTCCTAATCCCACTGAATTAATTTGCACTAGTAGGAGTAGCATAGGTCCATTAATTCTTCAAGCCAGAAAAAGGTGAGAAGAGAGAGTTTGAGCATACTTTATTCCACTGTTGGTTGGCAAGCAGGCAAACTTGAAACATGACACTTTGTATTTCACTGTGACATGGATAAACCTTACAGTTAGAAATGGCCTGGAGATTTTCTTCTCATCACACCACTTCCAAGCCAGAACAGCATGCTTTTTTCCAGCTGGCAGGGATCTCAGACAGTGCACTCCTGACTGCTCAGGCAGATGTACCTGCTGGGCCCCCCTCAGACCAGTGATGCACATCTCAGGCAGGCCTGTCTCCCCAGCAGGACACATCTGTGTTCTCCTTTTTGACTCAGCAGCTTTGATCAGGACAGACATTCACCTCAGCATCCAAGTTACTCAAACTGCTTCTCCCTGCCCCACTACACTGCCAGGTCCCAATGTCCTCCCTGTCCCCTGATAGGAAGGACACCCATGGCTCTGGGCCCAACCGTCATCTCCTCTAGATGAGACCATGGGCTCTGCACCTTGCTGTGCTCGGCAATGGGGAAAGCAGGAGGCCACATCCACTTCCCATGATCTAAATGCAAACAGTACCCATTTTGTTCACCCAGCACTCTGAGATCTCCACGAAGCCAGGGCTTTCTCCAAGCTATAAGCTTCAAAATAAATTGGAAAAGAAGGTTGTAAAACCTTGTTCAGATTCCTGATCTAATCAGGGGCTACAACTGCTATGGTAACAAGATGGTTATACACATCAACCAGGGTGACCTTACCCAAGGACTGATAGCATTAGAAATCTCATACTTGCACTTAAAGTGAAATTTCAAACACACAGTGGCCCTTAAATGTGACCTTGCTGCAAGTCACCTCACTTCACTCCCACAAAATTAAATGTTGCCATTACAAGGCCTTCTTTGCTCCCCCATTTCGGGTAGGGATGGTCGGCTTTGGTTCACACTGATCCTTGTTCCTCACCAGTTTTGTGAATCCCTCTCTTGACGAGGCACCAGGAGTTGCTGTGGCCATGCAGCACAACCTCTCCTTGCCCATGTATCACTCACCTGTACCCTCATCACTGCAAGGGACAGCCTGCCCTGTCACCAGCACGCAGCTCCACCCACAGCAGCAGCCTGGCACTGACCATCTCTGAGGCCATTTCTAAGTGTGGCAGGCTGTGCTATGGACTGCCAGGAATGTGGTGAGTCTGGAGAGGGATCCCAAGGCAACCAAATGGTTCTCCTGAGTCCAAAATATCTATTTACTCATTTGTGCTAGCCAAAGTATGTGTGGAAATACGGGCCAGCAGCTACACACTCACTGCATTCTTATCCTGGCATTGCAAGCTGGGAAACAGGAAGGGATTTTGAGAAACGTTTTTAAAGTAATTTCATAGAATTAGAGAGGATTATCTTGTAAAAAAAATTCAGGCATTTCTACCTCCCAAAACATCACTGCTTTTCAAAGAAATAGGTGCCTGAAAATTTTCTGAGTCATCCTTGACACCGGTATCTCCTAATAATTACCTGGCCTTTGTCTGGCCTTCACTGACTCTTTGAACAAAACCCAAAACACATCCTGCAGCAGCCATTATAGTTTATGACCTGATAAATATAGGCAAGTAGTTTGCCTCATAAATGACTGAAAGATGTATCAGGCATTTGAGTTCGCATAGTGCAAGCAGGCTTCTGCCAGAAGAGCTTACCCTTGCCTCGATGAAACCGTACACAGGTGACCTGCAGCGGCCTATGGTAGGACCTCAGCTTGCAAAACTTACTTTGTCAGACAGGTATCTCAGAATGAACTAAAATATAATAATTTGATTATGACAGGGAGGGGAGGTTCCCAGGTTAGATGGCCTAACTTTGATTCTACAATACAAAAAGGATAAATTTTGAGCTGAGGAAGGGTTATGCGATATCTTATAAACAGAAAAACTGTGGGTAAATGGAATTGCATAAGATGTTCAAATAGACAATTAAAATACTTTAGAAAAAAAGTAATTTTGAACAACTGTTTAAACCAACCAGTTAAGAGATAAAGAGAAACATGTAAACATGTACCATTTGAGAACAGGAGCTTTTATATTTTACAAGCACATAAAGAAAGCTAACATTTTTATAGCCCCTTGAATGAGCTCACTGTGAGTCAAAGCTGCTTCTTCAACTAACAGTGCTGGGTTTGGGTTCTTCAGGTGGTGTTTTCATCTGCTTTTGCAACTGAAAATTAAAGTAACAATAAATAATCTGATTTACCCAGTTCTCAAATGGTTTTGTGAGTGATGCACTGAAACTGGCACTAGCAATATTCAAGTGGAAATGTTTTTGAAACACTAAAGTGCATGATCTTAGAAATGACAGGTGTGCAAGCACAGCAAGCAGCAGTGCAAGTGTTGCACTGAGCAGTCACAGATTGTAGTGAGTGCTCCTCTGCAGAAGGGCTGCACATGCTAGATGGGACTGGTCACTGGAGTTGACACAAAGGAAAAATGCACACACGTTTTATCTGCAAATTTTTTCATGTAAATCCCATGGGGACAGAGATATGACTAGAACCCCATGAGATTTTTACCTTTCTCATAATGTCAAATGACAAACCCACAGTCTTCTGTGGCTTCTTTGCTATTACCATTTCTTAGCAATTGTTAGTGCCAGTTATCAAGCACCACCTTGATGAAAAATGGAAACTTCTAACCAGAAGTTGGCTGTGCCATCCTCTGCCCAAGCACATTTGCTTCCTCTTCTGCACTGGTAGAATACTGCCCCGGAGTGGTTTTCACGCTGCCAGATGGCTTGGCACAGTCAAGAGCTGCATCTGTTTTTTGACAATCTCCTGTTTGCTCTAGCAAGGAAAAGGATTCATTTATGCTCCGAAGCTGTTTTTCAGGCCCACGTACAGAAGGTAATATGAAAAATTTCACTTATCCAACCCATTTAATCAATTATTCAGAGTGCAGTAATCAGTATGCCCATTGCATGTTTAGTCCAGATATCTTGGGGTGTTGGTAACTGCAGCCTGATCTTACAGCCGCACAGTGCAAAGAGGTGTATTTTCAGATTGTCCCATGAAGTACAGTTAAAATCATCAACATAAAGCAATTTTACAATCAAGTATCATCTAATTTGTAGCTTTATTTCACAGGAGATATGTGAATCGGACAGATTTGCAGTGATTTACCAGTTGCAGAAATAAATTGAACATGCTAGCCTGAAGAGAGGCAGAAAGCAAGGACAGAGGAATGGCTGAGTGAGGAAGTAGGACAGTAATGAATAAAAAAGAAAACATGAAAAGGAATAAAAATAAAATAAACAGAATTTACTCTTTGCCAAACAACTTCATGCAAAGCCCAGCAGCTCCTTAAGGACCTGGCAAGTCTAAACTATTATCAATAAAATATGTACAATGCCATGTAGAGCCAAATAGAAAATTCTGTGTTTGGTAATTTGACTGGAGAGAGAGCAAGGGAGTAAGTGCCTGACTCCTCTTGCTTTTGGCAATATGGATTGTCTGAATGATGACAGCGGGCTCTGTAGGCAGCACAACTTCTCAGTCTTCACAACCCAGCGCTGTGTAGCTGCCTCAACTCATAGCTGCCTCAACTCGTTTTTCCCCATTCAATGCTGTGGAAATCTGCTGTCAGAGTGGGAAAGGGCACTCCTTTGTTTCACAGCTTAAGTGATGGTAATCACCTTAGATGTCTTTCTTGAGGAGAGACCAAGGAAGCAAGGCATCTCACCCCCGGATTTCAAACATCATCACTTGTGCCAGCTAACACCATGGTGAGCAACATTCCTGTGACTACTTCTGCACATATCCTGTGCCGTCAAAGGAAGCTTTAGCTGTTCTGAGAGTCAACTCAGGGCATGAAAATGCATCAGCAAAAGTAGAAATCCAATGCACACATGAAAATCAGCAAAGAGAAGAGAGCAGCCTACTGTTGTGCATAAAAGATAAAAGGCACCAAGCCTTGCCCTGGCACACAGAGACTCATTGCCCGAGGACAGGGAGGTGAACTCAGTCACATGCAGAGACCCCACAGAAAGGAAAACAAAGAGAGCAGTGGGCTGGCTGCAAGAACAAAGTCATGGCTGCTCCCCTAGAAATGTGCTGAACCATAGGGCTGTGTGACCAATATCAACCAGCATCTTAGTTCAGACCAAACCAACCATAAATGTACACAACACATGAATACCTTAATTGCTCAGTTACATTATTAATAACCAGGGATTAATTGTTCATTTGATTTGATCAAAGGAAGACGGGTGGACAAGATGCTGAATAGGTGACCAGATAAATTTTCCTTTCTTTTTGCACCTTCAAATGCATAACCCTCGTCCCTTCCAAGTGAAAACAAATCAGGAGACAACAACACATCAAATGTCACTAGAAGACACCAGGTTACACAAATACTCCTACCTTCTTGAGAAAATGATCTGACTGAGGGGCTGCTCTGACCATCCTTTTCTTTATCAGAAGGAACTTTCTTCAGCACCGGTGGAAGCAGGGCAACTTTTGGGGAACTGGGGCCAGAGGGAGACTCTGGAGCATCCTCTGTGGAGTACCACAAACAAAAGGGTGAGAAGGAAAAACTATATCTACACTGAAGCTCACAGAAACAGTGCTGTTTATGATGGGCCAAACCTCAACACTCTACACAAACAAGAAACGGCCAGAACCTGTGTCAGAAAAAGAAAGATTCAGGAATTTACATTTTGGAAATATTTGTTCTAGTTATATTTTTGTTGTCCTGAAACATAATTAACTGATCAATTGAGATGTCCTGTTTCACAATTATAAGGTCTAAAAGTGAACCAGGGAAACAAATTACATAAGAAGCGTTACAGAACTCAGTACTTCCATGCATGACTACCCAGAGCATAACACAGGGGCACTCATAAAGACTTGCTAAAAAATAAA
>VYZR01071876.1:6917-18387 GCA_013400675.1 Oxylabes madagascariensis | reverse complement strand
AAATGTGTCATATACAGAGACAAAGACCAGAGGAAAGTTGAGGTCAGGCACCCTCAGCTACTCCAATGCCCAAAGTGCAGACTATCCTTGCTCCTCTGACTTCAGTATGCTGCCATCAGGGGACACATACAGTTCACAAGGTCTTCCTCAAAAGACAAGCAGGCTTTAAAAGCACTGATTTATAGATTATGGCATGCTTTGAATACACTTTTTTAAAAAAAGCTTTAGAATTACATAAAACTTCAAAATTGATATTTGAAGTGCTCAATCAAGACGGCCACATTTGGATTTTGATTTCAGCCTGTTTTTCCAGCCTTGCTTCTGTATGTTTTAACAATCCTGTGTTCCAGGCTTGCAGGATACCACTGCTGCTGAGAAATCAGACCTGGATTTCCTAGTTCAGACCACTCCTTTCATGTAGTAAACACAAACCACCAGAGTTGAATCCCTTTGGAAGCCTTCACTGACCAGTCCCCAAAGTATACACGGAAACTAGTCTGTCAGCCTTGTCCTCAGGCGGCTGCAGTGTGGCACTGCCATGTCAGGGCCCAGGACTGCAGTGTGACAAAGCCATGGAAAGATGAGGTGCAGAGGGAATCGGTGCTGTAAGCGCTGCAAGGCTGAACACCTTTTCGTACACAATGGAGAGCTGCTTTGGGCACCTGAGCAGTGCCCAGGAGCCTTCACAGCTTTGCAGACAGCCCTGGCTTCGATCAAACTGGGTAAATCCTGGGAAGAGCCAGCTGCCATTGACTATGAACCAGGACTGCTGACAGACTGACAGGACTGTGGTCAGCTGAAAGTCAACACTACTCAAGTTAGTATGAGCAGACTTAAAGCTTGAAAACTGGTCATGTTTCAGTCCTCAGATGTATTGAGCAGTTCACTTTGTGCACAGGCATTTCTGCTAGCTCTTGGGTTGAGCTTCAGCTTTGCTGATCCCATTAAAAGCCAGCCTTCTTAAAAGTGCCCTAGGCACCTGCACCAAGTACTCTCTCTCCTGTGCAACAAGAGCAAAAAAGTGAGCCATAAACTCAGCCCTAGAGCTGACTTGATGAGAAGTGCCACCCATAGCACAAAAAGTGAGCTTGTTTCTAATCCTCTTCACATAGTGTAAGCTCCTACATTGGTTACTGTCTTAACCAATTGCATACATTCAATCTGAAGAGGGAAGTGAGATTTTGGACATCAGGCATTTTTGCATTTTCTAGGAAGTTTATACTAAGAAACTTATACCGTACCTGTACCACTTCCATCCAGTCGTTCTGAGCTCACTGTTGTGTCAAAAGACTCTCTGGGAGTCGTGTCATTCCCAAGTTTCTGAAAGAGTGAGAAAAGCTCTCAGATTAGTAATATATCTGCAATTAATACAACTCAGTGGTCCTGTTAAGAAAAACCCTCTGATTTGGAAGCCATGAGGCAGAGAAATCAGTGATAGCAAGAAAGGTGCATTCTGTCTCTTTGTTTCAGCTCTTGGAGAGCTAAGTGGGAAGGAAACTACCCTGATTTGTACCTAACACTGCCACATGACTATCAAAGCTGCAATGACACACTGCCTCCTATGTGACAGGTCTCCTAATGCACCGGAGTTGAAATTGTAGGTGCTAGCTGGAAGCCTTTTTTCCAAGACAGCTCTGTATCTAAAAACTTCTTGTTTGAAATAGAACTCTTTTTCTGAAGATCTAGATTTTGAATATGACTGCTGAATTATCTTATGCTCTTCTACACAGAAGAATAACTTCTTATTTTAGATAAAACTGCAACTACAGAAGTAGCACTGCTCACATATTTACAGGATTCCTCTAAAAACCAACAGACTTTACTTACTGAAAAGTGTTTAAAGCTACCCAACACAAGCACCTTTGGGTGCTCAGTTCCTTAAAAGAAAGAGAACGCCTGGTTTATGTGCTGATATTTTGCCTGTCTTCTCTTGTCAAACACAGGTTTCCTAACATCTTGGCCTCAAAATAAACCCCTAAAAAACTGCAGAGACTTTTGTCATGTAATAGGTAAGTGAACTTGAAACCTGTGTATTCATCAGGAGAAGCTTAGATATGCAGCACTTGCAAAAGAACCAGCCTCCTTTTATTACCTTACCTGCTACCAAAGCCTAGGCAGAAGGACAAATGAGAGGATTCCAAAAAAGCACATAGAAGTAGGTGCAGGACACACTAAGAGAGAAAGCCTTATAAAGAAAAGACTACGGATAAAAGTGAGGGTTTTTTTAAACTATAAAAGTAGGGATAGACTTCTGCAGGCAGGCAGCTTCAATCTTGATCTTTATTTGCTATTTCAAGACAGTTAGTGTGGCAAATGACGTAAAGCAAATGATTTGTTCTGATGATGACTGCATTTGGTTATATACCCACACGTAAGTCACATTGATGTGTTCAGGTCACTGTTACTACTCCGACACCAGCTCTGACTGTCCCTCCCATAGCATTCAGAAATCTCCACCATGTGCCGCACAGTGTACAAACATGATCATTGCCCTTTGGGGGTTATGATCTGCAAGACTGCTAAGCATAGCATGTAGTTAAAAATGGGACAACAGGAAACATAGAAAGGAAGAAAAGGTTACAAGTAGCAGGAGTACATACCTACTACAGAAAAACTGATGTTTTTAGAGTGAAAATAGTATTTCAAATACAAGCATAAAGAAACTATCTCTATATGTCCATGTCGGCTGTGTGCCTTTCCCAGGCACCTCAAGAGAAGATGATTTTGGGGAGTGATGCAGTAGACAGTGTAGTTGGCCTTACAGATTTACTGATACCTCCACTTTGCTCATGTAATTTCACAGTTCCTAAAACAAAGCCTCTCTTCAATACAACAAGGAGAATGGAGATGCTGAGTGCTTGCCATTCCTGTATAAGACCTGGCAGGGTGACGCTATCTCCCAACTTCTCCTCCAAGAACAGGTGAACACTTAAAATGGCACACTGCACTAAGGAGGGTGCTATTAGAATAATCATTAAGCTTCCTGTACTGTGAAACTACTCTAGTACAATGAAGTCTCCTGGACAGATGAACTCTAGAAATGCTATGATTTGTAGGGCCAGAATATTTAGCTAGGGTGTCCATAAGGACAAAACAAAGTCACCTCCAAAGACAGCAGAAACATTAAGGTTTGTGCCACTGGGCAGAAACTCAGGTTCTATTCCCATTTCTTGACTGACATTGATATTTTGGCTAAATTCTCACATGTTCACCTCCTGAAGCCACACGTTTTTCTGTAAGACTGTCTTGGCTATATATTTTTAGAGGGAATACCACTCCCCTTTTGCTGGATTTTTCTTCTGTAGCTTGGAAAAAACACCCTTTTTTGCAACAATCTTTTCATGGAATGTAAATTCTCATCAACTTTCACTGAGAAACTAATTTTCTTATGTAAATACTGGAGAAAGATGCATAACACTTAGCTACAGTAAATAACTTAGGAGAGCTGCATGACTGTATGAAACTAATTTCACTGTGGTTCCTTCCTCCCTCTCTAGTTATGGGACTACTGGGGAAATATGACCATGTACCAAGACAAGAAGAAAAGCCAGTGGTGGCACCTATTAGTGTAGTACTTAAAAATTCAATTAGGATGTGAGCATGTTTGGCTACCTGCTGTACACACATTACAAACAGCTTACGGTCCCCAGACAACACTAAACACTGGCTGCAAAAATTTACCCTGAGAAGTCAGATCAATGCAGGCGACTTCATCGTGTAGATAAATAATGCCCAGGCTGTATTTTTAATAGGAATTCGTGCAAGGCTGGGAAACACTGCGGAGCTAGGTGCCACTGAGAGGGAATAAACAGGCTATGAATGATGGTTTCCTCGTGGGCCTTGCTCCAGGTATTTAAGAATCCAGTGTGTAACACTAGAGGGAGCTAAAAGATCTATTAATGTGCGCCGTGAGGCAACACTGATCTGCAAATACTTGACTCTACCATTAGTGCCAATTCCCACGTTGTATTCTAAGCAAAAGAAAACAAAAATGCATTTACCATCTTTCCATCTATTCTGCACCTGCTCATGACTTTTATCTGTAACAAGAGTGTGGTAGGGTATGAATGAAATAGTAAATTCCTTCTGGCTTTGTTTTCATGTAAAATAGCTCAGAATATAAGCAGCCATCTGTACCTTACAAGAAAACACAATTTTGTATCATACTGAAATTCTGATAAATTTGAAGATGTTGCAGAACTTGATATCGTAACCATCCTCAACAATCTAGCAGTGGGATGCTGTCTTCTGCAGCTCAAGTGTCAGGACACAGTATGATTTCCACCTTCATGAGTATAATGAATAAAAGTGCAAACCTAAAATATTTGATATTGTTATAGATGAAGTATGTGAGAAATGGTTTTGAACAGCAGTTCAATTCTGTGTCCTCTGATCAACATTAAGGATAGATAACTCAGTACTCTGCTTTGTACAGATTCCTATTTCAGTTCAGTTTTATTGTAACTCTTTTATATATGTATATGTATAAAGACGTAGTTTTGCATTCCATAAATATACAATCATACAAAAAATAAGATCAATAATACTATTTTCTTGTAATTTAAACCTGAAATAAGAGGACTAACCTTTCCAGCCAGTAAATAAGTTAAGTGTGGTAAAAAAAAACACCCTAAAACCTTGGAATAAGCAACAACTTTTCCTTCTGATGGATGAAATTAAAGTTTCCAATTAATGTTATGAAAGCTTGCTGTTTGAAGAGGACTTTTACTTTTCCCACTTATAAAAAATATTACACATGCTAATATTCTACCTCAGTCATGTCATTCCAGATTTGACTCACTGTAGATAATATGTGTTAAGAATTCAAAGAGCACAAAGCATACACAATTATGCACTTGTAAAAATTCATATAATCTGGAATACCTTGGTATTTTATAAATTACAGGCAGGGCATAATACTCCTATTTAAAATCATATGGCATTTTATTTGCCATATGATGGCAAAATGGTGCTTTAGAAGTCAATGAGACTATTCATGGGAATTACTTAATACCAATGAGAAAGGAGGGAATTGGTCATTCTTTAGAAAAATCATTTTTGCACTGAGGATCCCTTTAATGATCCACAAACAACTGCATTAATTCGAGTCTGCTAATGACAAGACTCTGGTGTCTGCAGGAGTGGCTCACACATCCTGGCAAGCACTGTAAGACTGTGAAGAAAGGTAAAATGGACTTTGAGTTCCTTGCTTGACCACAGCAAGACAACTCTGTATGCATTAAAGGAAGGAAAACACAACAAAGCACGAGATGAGCTTTGTTGTAAGGTAACACCTTTTAAATTACAGGGGACAGTGATGGCAAATGGAGAACATCTGAGTGCCCTGCATATGGAAGAGGAGGAGAGAAGTGAAAAAAGGCTGATTCTTTGGTACTTGTGAAGTATGCCAATTGCAGCTGGCAGGAAGCAGAGGATAATAACGGGGAAGACCAAAGGCAAATGGGTATCTGGCAAAATAGGCCAGCAGAGAGTGCTTTGGAGGAACACAAGGTTATTCCACTCTGTACATTTGTAGAGTGAAGCAGAGTTCCTGCCCAGGATCAGCACTTCACAGAAGAGAAAATTACAGAGAGCAAAGGGAATCTGGACAGACAATTGGAAATAATTTTAACAGGTTATTTCATTGTTAGTATTTGAAATATATAAATCAAAGGCATAAAAATAATTAGGTGTGGTACAAAAACGCATAAAAATCAAAAAGTGCAACAAGAAAAGTGCATGCCAAATATTGTAAACAGTGACTGGTAGCCAGATTTACTTCTCTGCATGGAATATATAATTTAATATACAGCAGACCTCTCCATCTGTCTACATCATTTTCTGAAAGAGAAGAGCCAGCCACCACTGTAGTTAACTCTGCCGCATACCTGAGGTACTGGCATGCAAGGGACACACAGTGAGAAGCCTGTCCTAGTTTTACCTTTTCTGAAGCAATTCCAGTATGCATTGTGAACAAAACACACATCATATAGAGTGGAGACACTGATCAGGCTGGGCTTACTAGTTGGCCCCAAGTTATTCTGTGATATGTGCAAACAATTACCTGTCCTCTTTTGTGTTCGTGATGGTCTGCCACCAAGTGCAAGGGCAGGCGACACCCCCTCCCCAAGGGGAGCGAAAGCACAGGCTTAAGGGTGCAACTCCTGCTCCACATGGGCAGCCTGTGCCTTGTGCAGGCTGTTTGTGTTCAACCATCACAGCAGAGAGCAATCCTCTTGCAGGAACACCACAATCCCTGTTGAAAAGCAGGACTGATGTGCCAAGCCCCAGCCACCAACTCTTGCAGTCCCAACCCACCTCTCCTGAAGACACAGAGTTTTGCTCTTTTCTATAACAATTCAAAAGAGATCAAATTGCCTTCACCTTTTGAGCAGAGGCTGCTCTCTTCTCCTGCTTGGCTTTCATTTCTGCGAGAAGTCCGCTGCCCATCACTTGCACGCCGTACCTCCGGCCTCCCTGGGGGCTTCCCTTGCTGTCACCCCTCTCAGATTTTGCCACATCGTCTGTCTGCACCTCCTCCAGTGAGTCTGGCGTCTTTAATTCCTCGGATCGCTCTGTGCCACCATTCTGCTCTGCAGGCTTTGCCTCCTTCTTGCTTGTGTCTAAAGCTGGACTTTTTGCAACCTTGGGTGACGAGGGCTCCTCTGCCACCGACACAGTCTGGGGGCGTTCAGATTTGGAGCCTCTTGATTTGATTAAGTTAAGGAAACCACTCTTCCTCGAGTCCCTCTTCTTCTTCTCATCACCTGCTTCACTGTGCTCACTGCCATCTGAACTTTTAGTTGATGGTCTCCTAAAAAAGACACAGACATTTCAAACTTCTCTCCACACCCCTCCTCCCTTTTCTAAATGGTATCAAATGACTTCTTCCAGGCAAAGCTAATCTTTTATATGACTCATATATTGCCCTAGGCCCAATCATTACCTGGGGTCTCTATATTAAAAACAGAACAACTAGTATTGATCACACAATCTCGAGGATTCCTGTGCTGCTTTGTGCAGTTGTTTAATCTGCACTGGGCATCCAGCTGTTTCTAACACCAGGCAGCTCTAACCAAGCTGTTTATGCACGTATATATTGGGTTTGCAGGGCCAGGTTCTGGTAGCAGGGTGTCTACAGGAGTGGCTTCTGCATAAGGAGTCCTCCTGCTCAAGAGGAGGGTGACGCTATTGGACCCATAAAGGATGACACACAGTCTTCTGACACAAATTCAAGCCCCGACCCTTTAATTCAAACTCCGACTCCATATTTATAGCATTTCTACACAAACCAGGGATTGGAGGAGAAGGTTGACACCTCTCCCATCCCATTGGTCAAAACAACAGTCCATCAGTTGATCCATCCTCCAAGAGAGGAATGTAAACAAACCCCGTGTAACATTAATGCTGCTTCTAACAATAACACCTGTGCATGCGAAAGAATACCCAAAATATGAAAACATAGAATCGTAAGAAAAACATCAGAAGGCTAAAAAATCAGGGCGACAGGAGGGAGCAGCAGAGAATGTGTGATGAACTCATTGCAGCCACCATTCCCTGTCCCCCTGTGGCTCTGGGGAGGAGAAGGTAGAGAAAGTCAGGAGTGAAGTTGAACTCTGGAAAGAGGGAGTGATGGGGAGATGTATTTTTAAGATTTGGTTTATTTCTCATTATCATAGTCTGATTTGATTGGTAATATATTTTTTTTCATCCCAAGTCGAGTCTGTTTCACCCATGATGGTAAAAGGCAAGACATCTCTCCCTACTCTTAGCTCAGCCCACAAGCCTTTCATTATATTTTCTCTCTTCTGTCCAGCAGGAGGGGAGCGATGAAGCAGCTATGATGGGCATAGGGTCAACCCACCACAACATACAATTTCACTCTGTTTCCAGAGCACACTGCCTGTGGTTTGCATTTGCCCATTAGTAAAAGGAGAACTGATCTCGGCATGTGTTTAACACAGCTTTTGGGAGATCTTGTCCCTTAAGGGCCCTGCTTAAAGTAAGAACTAGCTGGCACAGCCACTTACAGTAAGGAATGCAGATGTCACTTTTATAGAGCAGATGCTCATCCTCAACAAACAAACAAACAAACAAACAAAAAACAAACACAAAAACAAACAAACAAACAAACAAAAACCATAAAACCCAAAAGGAACAAACAAGCAAACCCCATCCCTAAAGAAAAAACCCACCTGTCACTAAGATTTTCTAGAGGCATCTTCTGAACAGAGTCACACTTAAGGGCGAAGCTGAGCACATACATATTTTGCACAAAAGCACCCAAACTGGAAAGAGAGACACTGGTGTCCCAGATAAAGATCCTCAGCAGAGAGCATGGCCAGGGATGGGTAAACAGGGATGGTGCAAGTTCCCAGGGATAATTGAAATGAGCAGCTGGCAGGCACCCAAGGGAAGCACAGGAGAATGCACGCCTGTGAGCACCCTGAATTTAACCTGCTTAGGACATTTTTCAAAGCTACTGTAATTTCATGCCTCCACACAGTATATCACACATGGCTTCATGTGTCACTATAGGTATCTATAACTCATAGTAACTTTAGAACATTTGCTTTTCCTGGCACAGCTATCTACTAGTCAACACTTACTGTTTTCCTTAATGGATGTCACAAACAGCACAGACAGGGTCATTCCAAGTTGCCTGGAAATCACCCTTGCTTTCTCATTTAGTTATGGAAATACTCTGTGTATGCACGGGCACAAAACATGCGTGAATTCAAGAACATCTACATGCATGGTTCTGAAAATATACAGCCAGCTCCAAAGGAACTGCATAAGCTCTAGAACCCTTATATAAAAAAGGAGACATCTTTCAGATTAATGCTTTGCTTTAACCTGGAATACTACAAATTGGTAAAGCACATCTTTAACATATTTCAAAAGCAGCATAAATCTATTGCCACCTATGGAAACACTGTACCCAACAGCACTCCTCACTAGGGAGAAACACCCATGTGTACAATGAGCACTGGGGAGACTCTCAACCAATACAAAGCTCTGCTTCAGCTCTAATGAGCTTCACTGAAGGGTAAAATGAACTCTGAATTATAAAAATACATGTTAGTAATTAATCCCCCCAACATGGTATAGTAAAGCAATTTATTTCAAAGTAGCCACTTGTGAGGGCAGGTAATCGAATTCACAATGTCTTGACTATTAAGGTATTTTCTGACTTTGACAACTGCAATCCTGGATATTGGGAACAGGAGTCAAACATAGCTTGAAAGTGCTCCTTGTCCAGCTATCAAGATGGACTTTTTTTTTTATAACCTCTAAAAAAAATTTTTTAACTTACTTTGAATCCATTTTTGTCACTTTCTTAGTGAAAAATTCATCCACACCTTCATCCACTCTTCCCATGAGACCATTCTGATCCCCTTCTGGTGGTACTCCAGCAGACACCTGACAGAAGAAAAAACTGTTATATAATAATCTAAGCATGTTTGCTCCAGTGATAATAATTAAGAGTTCAGACATTAGAAAAATTATGTGTGCCAACCAAAACTCAGTGCAGACAACAGAATCACCACTGGAATTCCCCCTCTAGCCAGGCCAGCTGATGCATTACATCAAATGCTAAGTAACCCAAAACACCAGTGAGAAACTGGATGCTGCAATTAATGAGTTGAGGAATCAAATGCCTTGGACTTGAGAGATTAGAGCACTAGGTCAGTCAGACAAGCAAAAAAAAACCAGAAAAAATAAATCCTGATCAGGTGGTGGCCCGAAGAGAAAGTATTTTCAACAGCCAGTTGTTTTCCTTTTTGGAGAAAAACCTAAGACTTAAGAAATTTAGAAACAGAGCTCCAGCAGGCAAACAGAGCCTTTTATAATTCATTCAGTCTAGCACTTCCAAAACCAGAGACTCTAAATACAGAATCAGGTGTTCCACTTCAGCAACCAAACACAAACTTTTGCTCAATGTCTGGAAACAGCAAACCTACTCCCCATCTTCAGTTTCAATGCCCACATTTTGAATATAGGTGACCTCAGGTGTATAAAGCAGGCTGGCTTTGAAACATCTGCCAGCCACAAAGGCCCTGTGAAGATTAGCTGGTGACTCTGCAGCCTCCTGGAGATGAAACAAGCAGTCTCCTGGGAGGATTTCTCATGTGGTCTAGCTCCTGTACATGGCTTTGATGTGGAAAAGCTCTATTGCCAGTGAAGAGACTTTTTTGAATTTAAATGCCACATGGAAACCTTTTAGGTGACTACAGAGGACCCCCCCCCCCAAGACCCAACCCAGTTGTATTCTTGGTGGTGCTGGGGAACAGGACACAAAATAACAGGGTTTGTAATTTGAAACAATTCAAATCAAGGAATCTCCTAGTTGCCACCATAACTCAAGTGTAATCCCAGCTTCTTTTCTGATGTGGAATACAAACTCTTTTCTATGCTTCAATACTCTTAAAATCTGCTATTAATATCAGACCTAGTCTCATTAAGTCAGGAAAATGGGCTTCATATGAATCAATGCTTTGACAGAGCCATGAAACTTTTTACTTTCTGTTCCTGAACCTTGTTATTTTTGTTATCAAAGATAATAGTTAATATTTTATTGATACCTGCTGTAGCAATCTAATACTGATCTGAAAGGTGCCCATGTGGTAGTGACTGCTTTGTTGCCAGTCAAACTGGCAACAGATTTTCTGTAAAGAACAATTCTATTCTAAATTAGCACAATGATTTATCAGATTTCCAACTCTGCCACCTTTGGTATGTTCTCTAGAAAACTTGTTTAGCTGGAACATCTGACACTAGGCAGAAGTGCACATGCCTTCATCCGGGTTGGTCTTGGTGACAAACCCCTCATCACTGCCGTCTCAACCGAAATACAAAATAAAAGCGAGTGATGCATTTCAACAAAATGAGAAATTGATATTGGAGTCCTCCAGATAGCAGGGATAGACACAAAAGTATCAAAAGCAAGAGCATCTCCTGAAGGGGACCTAATTCCTGGACCCAATGATCTACAGCAAATGAGAAGATCTACCTCATAAAGAGAAAACAATTTACATCTGAAACAGCGGCAAGTTCCTAAAAATTAATGAACGATGTACAGAAATGTTGAGAGTCTAATAAGGTCCTCAAGACACAGGATATTCTTATANCTAAATACAAATAACGGGAACAGCAAACAACCCAACAGAGCTGTTTTAAGTGGCAGAAGAGGTCAAGATTTTGCCTCTCACATTTCAAGTGCTTTCCCTAAGCACTGCTTTCTGTATTCTTGAAGTGGCAAAACCAGCAGCAAATCAACTCTGCAAGCAATGTCACAGTCCACTCCTGAATANCTCCAAAAAAAAAAAAAGTGTTAAGTCTTCATTTGTCCTTTTTTATCTCTCTTTTTGCTTAAGTTTAAAAGCAAGCATGTTTCTTTGTTAAGGAAAAAAAGGGCTTTGAAGCAGAAATAAATAAGATGAATCACAATCTCTTTCATACATTAGAG
>VYZR01071874.1:0-37698 GCA_013400675.1 Oxylabes madagascariensis | reverse complement strand
GCTCTTCTTGCCACCCCCATCCCTTCCATCAGTAGCTCAGCTGGAAAATTCCTTTTTTATTGTAAGCAGAGCACTCATGAGACCGGAAAAGTGAACGGAGAACTCTGGGAAAAGGGTTCCGGTTATATATTCTTCCTAAAAAGCTATTTTTCTGAAGCATATTCTAGCAGTCTGGCTGCAGCCAGTACTTCAATAGCAACGACATGTTTTTATTCTAGAAGATATTGTTCTGCAATAAACAGCACAATTCTTTTCTCCTCTGTCCAGTTTAGAACAAAACAGAGGGGAGGGAGTTCCTCTAATGTTATTCTATCTAACATTTCCTAATTCTGTCTAATGTTTCCTTTGCTGCATGTATATGTAGGATTCTTCAAGGAGCTTTTCCATTCTGTCTGGGGACTGGCAAAGCCAGAATCTCAGGTAGACATGCACACACACACACATTATGTATGTGTATTTATATGTATGTACATATAAGTACATATATGTATCTTGCCACTTGCATTGTGGTGGAAATGTGCAGCAATATTCAAATGAAAAGTGTTGCTTTTATGTGCATTAGGTGCATATGACTGCAGAAGCATCATTACCTGAGGTTTTTTTGGCAGAACTCTGAAATCCCAGTTGTTGATGGACAGTGCTCTCAGGTGTTCCTGTTCATACAGCTCAGGAAATTTGCATCTGGCCTCAAGATAAATAGTTATGACATCACTTTAATGTGAAGGTTATGATGCATAATACGTTATTCCTATCCTGGTTTAAAATACAGTTGCAAAGCACAAAGCCCTTCTATTGCAGGCTGTGTTAACAGCCTGTAGTAACAGTCTGTCAGATTGGACTGGTTCTGTAGGTTTTTAATGCTGAGAGTGCAGGGATACACCTGCAATATTTGATTTGTCTGTTTTATGCTCAGCTGAACTCGATGCAGAACATGCACAGAAGGTTTTGGACATGGAGCACACCCAGCAGATGAAGCTAAAGGAGCGCCAGAAGTTCTTTGAGGAAGCCTTCCAGCAGGACATGGAGCAATACCTTTCCACAGGATACTTGCAGATAGCAGAGAGGAGAGGTAAGTTGTAAAACACCTTTTGCACAAACTCTCAACTTGGAGAGCATTGTTGAGCAGGCAGAGCGAGCAATGCTTACAGAGGAAGCACAGCAAAAATGTCTAAGTTCTTCCTCAGTAAAATTGGAACTTCAGATAAGCCTTTTAAACAAACTTTGTGTCCCAAGGGGTACTGGATACCTTAGAAGATCAGTCAGGCTCTGCTTCTTGTCTGAGGAGATGCAGAGCACTGAACTACATCTGGAACAGTGTTTTTCTCTGCAGCTGAAGAGTGCATCTGTGTAAAAATATGGATGGAGGCAGCTGCTTTGTCCACTGGAGTTCCAAAGCCTGGGATTGTCATTTGGCAAGGAGATGCCTCAGAAAACTTTGCAAAGTGCAGAGGAAAGCTCAGTGTAGCATTTCTGAGCACTTCCCAGGTGGTAGGTATTCCCACTGGGTGGGATCAGGACACAGGAGGTCACATGAAGTGCTCTCCTTGTTATGAAATAACACCAGTCTGGCATCTCCAGACTGGTTAAAGCACAAGAATGCCAGAGATTACAGGGAATTCTGTGTCGGAGGTTTCCATCTATTAGGCCAAAATGCAGGGATTGTTGCACCAGTAAGGGAGCCAGTGGGAACTTATGCATTCATGTGGCAGGAAAAAATGTAGATATTCTGTCCCTGCTCCAAGTGCAGTTCTGCTATCATTTGTAATGTCAGAGCAGGGAATACAATCCAAGGTTTCCATTTCTCTGCATGAGTGCAATAAATAATCATCTGCAAGATGCTCTGTATGGGTGGCTAAGGAGAGGTGGGATATGTAAATCTAAATTCACAATCAGGGCAGGAACTGAGTTTGAGTCTCCTGCTTTCTCTAATATGCTATCTTTTAGACTAAAAGTGGACATTGTCATTGGCTGGTACTGGACACACAGCTGTGTTAGAGTGTTAGGCTGCCTAACATTTGGAACTTCAGCTTTTTAGGATAATGTGGAACACAAGCATATCAAAGAAACTCTTTTAATGAAAGATTTAGACCTGCAGTACATGTAAAACTGCAGAGCTCTAGCATATTTGAAAAAATAAATCCCCCAGTCAAATTACAGAATTTCATCTCAGTTCACCTATGAAGGCTTTCAATAATGTAACTGTTAAATTTAGAAAAACAAGTAAACTGTTCGTTGTAATAATTTGATATTATGCAGCAACTGGACTTAAATCTGAGTGGCCCTGAACTTATTTGTTTCCTGTTTGCATGTTTTGCTGTTCAAGGAAGAAGCTGCTCATCCAAGTATTTGCTTCCCTTGCAAATTGTCAGTACTGTATTGACAGTAATAAGTAATTTGCTTGAGTAATTAATAATGTGAAAATAGCTGAGAGAAGATACTGGGCATGAGCCTGGGTTTTACAGACTACTGTAGTTTCTTAGACTAACTGAGAGAAGAAGAACAGCTGCTTTCTGTTAACATTAATCCTGGTTTCTGAATTTCCACGTCCCTTGTATATTGACATTTAGTGACTCTGTGCTTAAATGTGTTTGTTTTTCTCTAAAAAGACTTTCGGTTGAGAAAATTGAAAAGGAGTGTTCCAAAATGGAAAGTTTCAATCTGTGCTCCTAAGTCCCATCTCAGCTTATTTCTGAGAAGGTTATTGCTATAAATACTGCTGCTAAAAATGTTTTGGTTTACAAAAGCAGTAATGGATATTAGTTTCACAACAAAGATTGCACAGAGTGCTCTTGGATTTGGGCTGAGGTTGCTGCTGAGCAGCTCCTGTGGGTGGGCTCCTTCCATTCCTAAGTTTAATTATTGTTGATGCAAACAATTACAGCAGCCTCTGGAGCCTTGCTAGGTAATAACCTCGTGTAGCTGATTGTCAGTTGGCTCATTGCACTGTTTCTCCTGCAGAACCAATTGGAAGTATGTCTTCCATGGAGGTGAATGTGGATATGCTGGAGCAGATGGACCTAATGGACATGTCTGACCAGGAGGCACTCGACGTCTTTTTAAACTCAGGAAGTGAAGACAATAATGTGCTGTCTCCCATGCTGGGTATGGTACTTGTAGTGACAGCCTGCTTAGAGACAGTGATAAACCACCAGAACTGCTCTCATTTGTAACAGGTGCTGTTATCTCATAGAACATCACACTTGATGCAGATTGACTGCTCTTCATTAGTGCTTCTCAAAACATTAACATTTAGCTGCTATGCAAGGGAGTTGCTGCAAAACTATGTGGTATTTCCAGACAATCTAATTTTTCTTACTGCAGCTCCCCATTGTACTCATCACAGTCTGGGTAGGTGATGTGTTACATACTGGCTTGAGGGGCATTTTTCCCAATATAGAGTTAATAGAGGACATTCAGACAAACATCAACAGAAAGCTTGCAGTAATTAGGCTTTTATGTTTAATACTGATGGCTTAGAATTTGTCCAGAATGTTGCTTGTCAGACTTGGACCAGTTGTATAATGCAAGCTCTTCAGTGAGAGATATGAGAGACAAAGTTCAACCCAGCAGTTTACATATACACTGAGAATTAGTGTCTTAAAAGTGGATCTTTTATCTACCCTGGAAGTGTTTTCCTAGTTAAAATTTTAAGTGCTAAAATGCCTTTCCTCAAAAGAGCTGAAATGATTTTTCTTGTGGGAGATGCTGAAGCTCCTTGAAGAGTCCTTTTGATTTCTTCTGAAAATACACTGAAATGTTTTTTATGGAAGTACTTACAGTACTTCCTACGTAAAGGTTATTAACACCTGCTGTGAACACTAAAAATGTTACTTGTGGTAAATGGTCAGGGCACGCTTGACTACTAAAGTTTTTGTGTTTCATTGCAAAAACTGAATTGAAATGGGTGGTTTTGGATAGGCATCCACTTTGTGCATTATTAAAGCTGATCATCATTTGAGCTTGCCAGTAATTGCAGAATCTAGGACTATTTTCCCCTTGCTGGCTGTTTGGCAGATGTTGGACTAAGAAGCTTCGTGTCTTAACAGCAAACAGTCTCAGCTGGATTATCTAAGGAAGTGCAGAAACTACTTTTTTAACTAAGTAGATAAATGCATTAGCTTTTGAAAAAAATACATTTTTTAATGCCGTAATCTAAATATTACAGCATATATGTACAGTGTCTGTACGTGGACATACATTGCAATATAATGTACCTGTGCTGCAATAATGTTCCACCACTGCAACCTTACTGCAGTGTAAGTCTCATGAATCTTGCTCTTGGGGTTCCAGACATTTTATTTCCCTCTGATTAAGGGATTTTTGTGCTTGCTTTAAGAACCTGGCACCCTAGCATCAAACCAAATATGTAATAGTCTTCATTCTCAGAAAAATTAGATGGCTTAAAGGTAACTACTAATTTTGCTGTCAGTGGAGAACGGGATTGTCAGGGCAAGGTTTGTTTGACAGCTGGGCTGAACACCACGAAATACAGGTAAGTTATTAAAACAACTGGTAAAAATGAGAATCAGCTCAAGACACTGAAACGTTTTCAAATTTGCCTTGCTATAAACATTGCCAGCTTATGGACATTGGCTTTGCAGCATTCCATGACAGTAAGTTAAACTGAAAAATTGAGTTAGCTCTACCACTACAATTGAGTTAGCTCTATCACTGAAAACTACTCTGTGTGTTGTGTAAATTGATCTAATGTGTGCTGGTGTACACCACATAAGGCAGGCTCTCTAAAATTTTTAGTGTTAAAATATAACTCAGGTAACTTGAGGAGCAGGCATAGACAATGTGTTTTGAACTGCTCTGCAAACAGTCACAGCAGAGGTAAAGTGGAGCTCATATCCATCTGACCTTTATGAAAAACTTTAAAATAAAATTTAAGAGAATTTTCTCACTAAAGTTACTTACCAGCTGAAGCTGGATGCTCTGACTATGGAGAGACACTTGTTAGTATAGGAGAGAAGGTAAAAAGGGTTTTCTTTGGCAGATCACATAGTTTAGATGTTTTCTCATTTTAACTTTCTTGCTGTTAGGAACTGTCCAGGGAAGAGGATCTGATTTTGAAACCTGAACTCTCAAACTTCAAGCAAACACTGTTACACTGAACTTAATTCCAAGTCTTTTTTGCACAGGATATGGAGGAAGCAGAGTCTTAAAATCCCACTCCTGTGCACTTGAGCTGTGGTATAGCTCTACCAAAGGATTGCTTTCATGCTGAATTGAATTTCTTTTGATTTGCATCTTCATTTTTAGTCAAAACTGGTGATGATTGTTATTGCTTGCTTCCTAGTTGTTTGTTTGGTTTTAAATTTCTAATTTGCATAGTTCTGTTACACTGAGTTGATTGGGGGTTTCCTCTTGGTCTCTTGCAAAAGAAGGAAAACAACCTGAAAGTGACTCCCTAACCAGCGCTGAGCTGATGTTAATCTACTGACTTCTCAATCCCCTTGCCGAGCCAGAGCTTGACTGTTGTTGTTGTGGTTGTTTTCCCAACTCTCAGGGCCTGACTCCAACACCTACGTGAATGAGATCAGTCTCCAGGTGCCGAGCCAGTCCGAGTTACGGCAGAAACTCTGTTCCCTGTCCTCGACCTGCACCGACTCTGCCAGCCAGGATGCGAGTGAAGGAGAGTCCCCCGTTGTTCAGTCTGACGAAGAGGAGGTTCAAGTGGACACTGCCCTTGCTGCTGTAACTGAGAGAAAGGGTGCTTCAGATGGCAGTGATGAAAGTGACTCTCAAACTATTTGAATCTTAAAATCATATCCTTTAAGAATGACTTCTGAATGAATGAACAAGTGAATGAAGAGCTTGCCTGTGTAACAATTTGCTAACCAAGCATAACAGCCAGATCTTTTTACTTAGTAATACTGCCTTTTTACAAAATTGCCAGTCATGTGGAGGTTGGTTTTTAAAGAAAAAATTATGCCTAAAGCACACACACTTTAACAGTAGTCTTGGGGCTCAGGGGAGCAGTAAAACTGTTGTATATACTATGTATAAGAGAATTTAAGGAGAAAGGTAGAAGTTACTTTGACCACTAACCTTTAAATGGCTGATTGGAAGTACTTAAGAGTTGATGTGTAATACTGAACCCAAATTGTTCCTTGCATGTTTTCAGCTGCTGCAACTGAAGATTTAGGATCCGAACCAAGATGAAAAGTTATTTTCTACTCTTTACTACCTACTGTCTGCCTCCTGCCTTTGTCTACTAATGCAGCAATGTCCACTGTTCTCACACTTCTTATTCAGGACCAACTTAGTTATAGGTGTTAAAGAAAAAAAATAAGAACGCGAGAAGGAGGAGAGATGCATATGGAAATGTTGCACTCCTTGTGGAGCAGGTATCTTAGCTTTGTGTACTTACTCCTCTTTCGAGATAAAATAAAGAATTTCTATCCCAACCATGTCTTTTACTTGATTACCCAGGTATTTTATCCATGTCAAGTGAACAGAGAAGCCTAAATCAGGAAAAGAAATGGTTATTAGGAGCACCAATGTAATGTGCTTTTCCATGGTAGCACCTGTTTGACTACACTAGGGAGATAAACCTGAGTTAATTAAGTGCATGTATTTTAGAAACCTCAGCACCTATAGGCATCTGCAGTTTTTTCTGCATTGTTCTCTCTGAACTCGAGATCTGACCATGTCTAATGCCTGTTGCTTGTCAAGTCTCATGCTCTATTTTCAGGGATCTGCTCTCCTTTGAGAAGGCTCCTGGCTCCTGCTCTTCCTGCACTGAGGGAAGGAATGTAATCAGAAACAGCGTAAGTAAAAGGATGAGCTGTAATGTAGATCCCTTCCAAAGACCTGCCCTGACAAAGCCAATGGCTGGGAACGAGGTATCTCCTTGCTGCTTGCCAGCTGGGCAGTGGCCAGTTTCCTTAAGGATTCTCCTGTTAGCTGACAGTTTGTTTCCTGATGCCTGTCTGGGAAATGAAGGCTGGAAGCTCCCTACCTACAGTTAGAGACTTACTATTCAACAAGGCAGCTGTTGAAAGAAATTTAACTTGAAGGAGCTTCCTTTACTCTCTCGCTTTCCAGAAGACAGACAAAAATGTCCAAAAAAGTTTTGTTTTTTTTATTAAACCTCATAGTACAAACCTGGAAAGTAAACAAAAAACTGGCAATAAACAACATGAAGTCTTTCCTTACAAGGAAAGAGAGCAGAGCAGCGCTAATAAATTAAATGTCAAACTGTAAGCCATAGTCAGAAGTTTACTGTCAAGAGGGAAAAGTACACAGCAAGGCCATAAAAACCAGACAACCACATTTGAAAACACTTGACTCTGTTTATGTTATTGTTAAATATTCCAAAACAGTTCAGTCTTCTGCAACAACAACCAACAAATTGTATTATAGGACTTCCTGACAGTCACCACTGGCAAGCTCAGTGCAATATGGGTAGCTACGGTATTGTTGAATTCAATTACGAAACAAAACAGTTTGTGAAAACATTTTCCCTTTTTTATTCCACACATACTGTACACACAACCAGAAAAGGGCAACAGCTACTCCATTATTATTTTTTGTTGTTGTTCAGTGATGTAAGCAGCACTTATAAATGTTACAAGAAAAACCCTGTAAGCATCCAATCCAACCGATGAAGAAAGTGAAACGTAAGGCTTTTCTTCATCTTGTCTCTTTGCCATCCCTCCCCCCACCCCAAGAAAAGGCTCAAGTATTTAAAAAAATTTACAGGCATATGTACAAAAGGTGTGATTTCTTTTGTTACAACATGAAGAGAAAAAATAGACAAGATGAAAGCAAATGCATTTTCACATTCAAAAGAAATATGCAGACTTGCTAGTGGCTCTAAATGTGATCATATAATGAAACAAATTCAAAACAAAAATTAATGCTTGACTGTGTAAAGGTGTGAAAAACAGCAGTGGAATGAAAATGGAATGTTAGAAAGATTGCACGTCTATGACAAAAGAAGCACTTATGGCTTCAATCATTTTTTTCTTTTTTTCTTTTTTTTTTAAAGGATGCTATTGAAGGGTTTTTGATAAAGTAGCCAACAGCACCAAAAAATAACAGAATGGATTTCCTAATGAAATCAGGCACAGTTTTCCCTTACATAACTCCTCAAGGCAGGCAGTCTTTTTTCCTCCTTTTTTTTTTTTAAGTTTTTTTTTTTGTTTTTTTTTTTTTTTTTTTTAAGTTTTTATTTTTCCCCCTCAAAACAGATGCATAGTGATGTGCTGGTAAAAGAGAACATACTCCAAATCTCCTCCTTTTGCCTACAGTTAGGAAACAAAGTCCATCTTCAGCTGCCATAACCTCCCAAAGAAAGTGTGTATTCTCCAATTTAAAAAATTACAAAATTCATCTTGCTGTGACAGAATAAAAGACAGCCAAAGTAAAGCAATTTCTTTCAAGTTTTTGTCTCCTATCCCTTTTCTCTCTAGAAAAATCTGCTCACATGACTGGAGAACAAATTATAAAACACATCAAACTTTAACCTATTCAAAAAATGGGTTAAAAGCCTTTTTTCACAGTTACCAAAAAGGCTTTTTATTTTTTCAGCCATAGGGACAATACAAATTAATATTTTATCAGCCCCTTGCCGGTTTTAAAACAGTGAACATACGGCAGTTTAAAAAAATCAGACTGCTGTATCTATCTATTCTAAGTACAAAAAAAAATTTTTTTTCAACAGTTTAATGCTAAAACAAAATTAGTTCTCTAAAACCAGAAGAAAATCTTCTTTAGAGCTAGTGCAAAGACAGCTTGTATTCTACAGCAAGTACTCCAAACTATGGTATAATAATTACAAAAAATATATATAAATTGACAAAATGAGAGTGTTGGCATCTTCAGGATTAACTTGAAGCACTTTTGGATGAACTGGAGGATGAAAGCCTAGATGATGGCACGTCGACTGTTGCTCTCTTACGAGGTCCTCTTTTTGGTGTAGGCTTGCTGATACAGTTCTCAATGCTGCCATTTTTACCAGATACTTTTCCACAGATTTGATTGACAAGACTGATTATTTGTTCCTGTTCACAAAGCAGGAAAAACAAAACACAGATTAGCATCTGTTCTTCCTCCAGAGTCACTTAAACAGGACAGCAACAGAGTGCTCAGAAATGCTGGGAAGCCCATCTTAAAAAGCTGATTGTACCCAGTGCTGCTCTCCAAGAGCTGACGTGTCATTTTTCCCACTGCTCTGCTATTTACCTTTGGGGCCAAGTCCCCTCACAGGCAAAGAAATGGAGCCTCAGCCCAGAACCCAGGCACAGTCCTAAATCTCCATTTTGAGTTCTAGGATTATTCATCATCACATTTGCTTGGAGCCATTACTGCACCTCTCATCTGCACATGCTCTGCAAGTCTGCCCTAAAGGATGCTCATGCTGGACTGGAATAAGTCTGCTGAACTTCCAGTTACCAACAGAGGGAAGGTATTCCAAAGTACAGAAGTTCCCATAACATAACCAGTGAAAGCAAAGCATTAAGTGGCTTCTTGTATTCTGTGGCACATATTCATGCAATTTATGCTTCAGGTTTCATCTATGTCATCATGCTCCCTTTGTTTTTTTTTTTTAACTTAAATCACAATAAAGCATCTTCTTCCCACATCAAAGACAAAACCAAAACAAACCCCAAACCCAAGACCATTTTCCAGAGGCCTCAGTAGGACAAAGGCAAAGTTCAGTGTCCTCCCCAGTGTTGGGTACCCGGCCCCAGGGTGGTGTCACGCTCACCTCATCGTAGCGGTACATCATCTTCAGCCCCCGGCACGACTTCTGCTTCTCCACATGCCGCAGGGCACACTCCAAGCAGAAGACAACATTTTCATTCTCCTGTACAACCTACATAAAAGAGCAGAGGTGGGGGGAAAGAAGTGCAGTTAAGCTCCAAACTCCACACAGTATTCAATTATGGCCTGAATTACTACACCTGGATTTTACTGCAAGATAGGGGAAGGAGGTAAAAAGCACATTGTGAAATCATTCAGGAAAGCATTTATCTCTTTTCGAGGGCTAATATTGGCAAATATATATCATTTTAAAAAACCCAAACAAAAACCCCCCACCAATAGTAATGACGGCTAAATCCAAACAGTATTTCCATTTATTTGCATCTTCTATGCAGTCTTAAAGATGTCCTGTAAGTAGGTTCCCATTACTTAAAATGCTGTCTTGAACAAGGATGAAATCAGCTTAGCCACAGGATTCCTCAGCTACTGTCTTGTTCAGCAGAGGTCACATTTGCTCAGCTGGCTGCCTGCCAGGCCTGCACACTCAGCTTGGAATTTAACAACCAAGTTGGGTTTTTTTGTCCCCAACTACTATTAAAAAGTGACAGAAAAATCCTTCCTATGATTAAACTTACTGCAGAGCAAATGGACCAGAATTAAGAGGTTCTGGTTAGTATTTTGGGTTTTTTTTTCAAATAAACTCATTTTAAAGTTACTTCAAACTAATGCTACCTAGAAAGTGGTCTAAAGACATGTATAAACTCAGCATATTTCATCCTAGGGAGAGAAACTGCTACATCTGATTACATGCAGTTACATTTCATTTTCGTTAAAAACCTTAAATTTATAACCAAAAAAACCCCAAAAGATGACAGAGAAAAAGAACTCCCAAACTGAAAGGACTAAATACGGACTCACATGCACTGCATTATGTTTATTTGAATACCTGTTCCTGGGATTAAATGGTATATAAGGTTGTGGGAGGGGCTTCTGGTATTTTTAATGACATTGCTGTGTTTGTAGGTGTTCTGCATACGGCTCTAAGCCTGCGTCACTGCAGTGGTTAGCACCTTCAAAAGCCAGTAGGCAATTCCCTCCTAAAGTTTATGGGCTATTTTTGGACAGGCTGCCAAAAAGCTTGATGGATTGGATGCATCGCCTCTGCAATTTGGCTTGCATGGACACTGTCTCAGCACGGGCTGTGGCTGCATGCCTGAGGCTCATGGCATGTGTCTGAGCTATAGCTCATCCTGAGACCTGCTCTGTCACAACTTACTGCTGCTGGCAACCTGCAGGAGTCTTTGTTAGCCCTCCTAGTGCAGTGCAAACATCTCACAGGTCTCTGAGGGCACTGGTTCATCCCTTCTGGCAGGGTGGGAAGCCAGCTGACACTGCTGTCTTCTGTCACCACTGGCCAAGGCAGTAAATGCCACATCAACGCCTCTGTGTTTTGCATGGAGTGCAGGACATGGCTCTGTGGTCTTGTGCTGTCTCTCAAATGCCTGTAGATCCCTGGAATGCTAGAGCAGGGGGACAGTACCCCAGGAGTGGCAAAGGATTGTACCCACCATGGAAAGATAGCACAGGTGCTGACAAATCTGACACCTCCTCTCTGACGTTTCTAACTGCAACCACTTTCGAGGCTTTTTCTTGCCATCCACGCCGGTGCTGCTGCTGTCGTGGCTGCCGTAGCGCGCCGAGGAGTGCAGACCGGCCTCGTACAGCTGCCGCCGCTGCCTCAGCTCCGTGTCCCTGTGAACGGGGGCACAGTTAGACACCGGCACTGCCTCCAGCCACCACAGAGCCACACACAGTCACCCCTTTACCACGCTCATCACTGAAACCTGAGCTCCACACAGCAAAGCCCTGAGTGTTGTCGGAGGTTGGTGCCGTTCCCTAAGCATGGCAGACACAGCCAGCGCCCGGGAAATGCTGCCTAATTGCAAAAGCTATCTCAGGATTTTAACAGTGACCACTGTATCAAGCCAATGGTTCTCAAACTGCTCCACAGAGAAGTGGGGACTGCCGAGGACTTCTGGAGGTCGATGGTTGCTCGAGCCATGTGGAGAGTCAGGAGCTGTGGCTAACATGAATGTCATTCCTGAAGTTGCCAGCAGCCACCGTGAGGAAGAGGAGCCGTTGCTGTCAGGAGTAACAGCCCCTTCATCAGGAGGCAGAGATGAACCAAGGACCTGCTGCCATAAGGTGCTTCAGGCAGGAAAGGGGGAGCAGGGCAAGTGATTGTGCCAAAAGATGAAGATCTTGCTGTACACCCAGGGAAAAAGAAGGAGATGTCAATTAAGGACAACCACCAAGCCCTCCAGCCGCCCTTCACCCGTAGCATCTCTAAGGGGGACAATACCTCCTGCTGAACTCTACAGCTTTAGGAGAGCAGGCTGGGTTGGAGCTCAGTGGAAGACAGCAAGTGTGGAGTGAGCTGAGCAGATTGAAGGGGAGGATAAAAAAGTGCACCACCAGACACAGCTGAAGATGAGTGGAGAGCCAAGCTAAGCAAATGGCACGGGCAAACTGAGCAACCAAGGCAGATCAGGAGAAGAGGCAGCAAGAGACACAACAAACAAGCAAAACAAAACAAAGGAAAAAAAATATGGTACAGTGTTCCACTTCAGATGGCTTTTTTTTTTTTTTTTTTGGTTGTTGTTTTTGTTGTTGTTTGGGCTTTTGTTTCCTATAAGCAGCAACAGGAAGGATCCATATCCTCCAGTGAATTCCAACCTATGCCTAAGAACAAGTTTGAGAACCACCCTGATAAAGGTCGGTGTGATGGTCTAAGAGCAAGCACCAACATTTGTTTTGCCTTTTGTACTTGCAGACCTCCTCTTCAAGGGGAAAAAAAAGTCACTTGGAAGTGGTTATTCCCACAGGGGAGCCACCTGCAGGTAAAGCAGTCAGCACACCTCTTTGCATTTCTTTCTGAACACTAAACAACACATAGGCTGTTTTCCCCTTCAGTATGTCACTGGAAAATTTCCAAATGAACATGCTAGTTAGTTAAATACAGTTTGTAGACTCCATTCATCAAAACTTTCTTGACATCTCGAGTATCAGTTGTCACAAACTTGAAAGATAGGTAGCAACTACATGGTAGGGAACAAAAGAGAAGATCATTACACAGGAAGCCAGTCAACATTAGATTTTCTTTTCTCACCTATCTTGAGAGAAACCCTGAACATGTGTCCTTAATACTGCAGAGAAAAAGGAGTGTGAAGCTTTTACACTTTAAAATGCTGGAGTTCTAATGCCAGATGCGTTACCATGCATGCACAACTGCTCTCTTATTCACTATGCAAAACCAAGACAACTTTCTGTAAACAAAGGACCTTTTGCACGTGTAGTGTAACAGTCTTGATACTGAAGACAAGGGTTCCTGGTGCAAAACCCACTACAGACAGGGACTGACAGTGACTACTGATGCCAAGAGGTTGAAAAACTCAAGGAAGGTGTTTGACCACTTGGCACCACATAGTTCATGTAATGCATCAGGAAATCTCAACTCTCAGCACCAAGAATTAACAAAATAAAAACCCAGTGCAAACTGCAGTTTCAATTTTTTTAAGCTGTCTAAAGTAGGGAATTCTTAGATTTAAGACATCCTAACCATGGGCACTGTCACATCAGCTACAGCCAAGGAAACTGCTTCTTCCATGTGTGCCTGTCTTCAGGTACATCTGCTGGACTTTTGCTTGGACAAGTAGGGGCAAGGTGTGTCTGAACGGGTTACTTACGTCATCCACCCCTGGAGTCTGTCAATGAAAACAAAAGAGGTAAGCAGGTCCCCAATTCGTTACCTGAGCTCTCCCAGGAGCGATGATATCGTACTCAGAGTCGGTCCATTTTCTTTTTTTGCTTCTGCTGTTGCAATCTGATAAAGCAACTTTTCCATTGAAAATGGTTTGGCTATATGGCGCCGCTTCATTTCCTGGGACAGGAGGAAATTGCCACATTAATTCCCCAGCAAATTTGAAAATAAAATGTTACCAAGAATTAATCAAAAGTTAATTAACTAATATTATTGATACTAATAAACTGAGGCAAAAAATAGCCTTTTAAAACAACCACAGGTAAAATCTTTCCATAGTCCCAGTTAAACAAAGTGTTTATGTTCCAAGCACCTCAAAATACTCTCCCTAAAAATTAATTTTTCCTGTGAAGGCCAAGAGGAGCAACACCATCACTAAAGCTCACTAATAGTGGATGGCTCAGAGTACAAACACTCTTAAGATCCGCTTGAAACCCAGGACTGGTGTTATTTCTCATCTTTTAAAACATAAAAAAAACTAGCAGAATGGGCAGATGCCAGGGAAAAGAGACAACAGGCAAAAGAAGGGAGTGCAGTTCTGCCTGTTACTGGTTCCTCTCTGTGAAAGCTTTTAAAAAGTTATGTTTTTCACTCAATACAAACCGAATTATTTTGGTAGCTGAAACCCTTTTGATAATTCTTAGGTAGGCAAATTACTTGATTTACGGGCAGGGAGGAAAAGTGCAGCATTTTCCCAGCACCTGCAGAGGTCTCTTGTGGCTTCTGTAGAGTCAGAGAGTTCAAATGAGCTAACATTGGACTGTAATGTGAGGGTGACATTTCTGGTTAGTGGTTAAATCTGCCAAATACCTACTCGGCATACACAACCTCAAAGATTTTATTTTTTACCTTAATTTTTTTTTCACTTTGTTCTGTAACCATAATTACACGCTCTGGGTGTTTCTTTTTTCACAACCAATATTATCGTAAAATTAATCATTTTAATAGCACCAATTGCATACATTCAAGTGATAACTATCACATAAAATGGAATAGCAGCCTTTGCTGACCAAAAAGGGTTCCAAAGAGGTTCAGAGGTAAGAAAAGTGTTCTTCAGAAGCTATTTGCTCTGCTAGACCCTGTATGGGGTTGAGACAGCTGCACTGTTAGGAGACAGCTGCACTGTTAAGAGTGGTATGAGAAGATTTTTCCATGTTAGGTTTGCTTAGGCTGAGGCTGTGTACACAAGAACAGACTCAAATCCAGGGAAAAATCCTGCAGAGGCAACACACGCAGCCAGGATAAAAGACCACAGTGGGTGGCTGGAGAAGAAAGCACGGTCAGCTCCAGCTGGATGAAAGCTCAGGGACACCCTGAGCCCAAGCTGGGTTTAGCATAACTTACTGTATCTCTGCATTTATCTGAATTTCTGAACCTGCATACATTTTTCTCTTCCATACAGTACTGAAATACACAGGTAAGTATTTTACAACAGACTTGTACTGCTGCCTAATTATTTCTTTTAGTGACACACTCTTCAGTGTCAGGAAAGTCAGTGAACACTCGCATTATAATTATCATCAGCCTGGCACTTGCGATCTCTCCTGCTCTCATACATCTCTCGGTCATTCATTTTCCAGGCTGAGTAGTACTCTTGTATTTAATGCAGAGGCTAATTAATAATTTTAACCATTGATCTCTGCTGTGCTTTTTCTAGTTCCTCTATATTCCTTCTGCAATTAGGGGCTCCAAATTGCACAAACTACCAAGACTACACCGTGCCAGAGCAGTTTCTGCTTTGTTATCTATTCTCTCCTTGTAATTCTTAGCATTCAATATATTTTTGTTATGCCACTCCAGAGCACTTGACTGACAGCTCCATAGGAATCCAAAGACCTCTTCTCAGCAGCAAGAGCCCATCATTCAGAGCCCATCTCTGTATCTGTCACATTAGGACTATGTTTTTAAATTTAAATTTAACATTTATCAACACTGAACTTCATCTACCATTTTCTCACTTGGATCACTTGGTATCATGAAATCTTTCTGTAACACTTCATAGCTTTAATTTTTGCTGCCATTACCATTAATATCCTCAGCATAAAGGATTCGTTTCGCTATTAGCTTCCCTTCCTAGGTTATTTATGGATACGTTAAACTGTGCTAGTGCAAACTCCTGAGGAATGCAGAAACAGACCTCCTCCTTTCATGATAAAAACTACCATCCTCTGCTTTTCTTTAAATCAGTTATTTTTTTGGTGTGTGAACTTCACCTCTCAATTTATTTAAGAGCCTTTTCTCCCAAGAATGCTCACAGACACTGTCAGCTGCAACTCTTGTCCTTACCTACCTCCAAAAGTTTCAAGGGCTGGAGGCCATGACCTTGCTGCAAAAGCCACCATGGCGGTTGCCCTGTTCTCATTTTTTTGTACATTTACTTCTTCCACAGCAGTAGTTATTTTGCATTTTACCGCTTTTCCGAGGTTTTTAATCTCTGCTCTCCACCACAGCACAGCTCTTTCCTAATGAGGACATCAGGTACACTTCCGTAGGACCACTTTCCCTTTGGTTTCATCTGAAGGAGCCCCATGTGCTCTGGGTGGGACAGCTCTGTGACAGGAGCCGAGGAGTGGGAAACCTGTGGTGTTTTAAAGGCATGTTCCTCACCCCAAGTAAAACTGGAGGTGGGGAAATACCTGTCCAGCCCCTGCCTGTATCTTCAATGGATGGCCAGGGAGTACTGTGTTAATACCACAATTTTCCTGTTTGGGAGTTCAGTGCACAGGGATTCTGTCACTGGTAACAGAATTTAACCTGGTTTATGGACTGTAAGCTCTCCTGTGTCTGCAGCAGTGCTGCTCCAACTGGAAGACTAACTCCATCTTTCCTATGTACTTCTTCCTCTTGTTTTACAGTACCAGCTGAGTCTCTTCCCACCCAATTTCTGGTAGGCCCTAGAGCACCAAAGCCTGCCTTTAAAACCAAACTCCTTATTTCCAAACCTCTAACCCAGAGTGCCTTCATTTAGTCCAATATTCTGTATTCAGTTTCCTAAATGAGTTTCACTGACTTTGCCCAATGCGTTATTTGAAGCTACGGGGTTATTTATCCCTTTGCCACTCCAAACACACACTCTTCCACCACAACTCTAAATCTTCTAATCCTTACCTTAAAATTTCAAGAGCTCTTAGGGTGCTTTTTAAAAACCAGCAACCTTGTTCCAGGTATGGTCTAGGTTAAACCTGACTGTCCCTTTACACAGGTGTTTATATAAACTCTTTTATTCCAACGATTTTTCCAAAGTGCTTGTAAGACTGAAATCAATGCAATTTCAGATGCAGAATTTCATTTTTCCATGTATTAAAGGAGATTGAGCGGTCATTCAATACAGAAAGGAAACAACATCATTTTAGTAATATAAAGAGAGTCACTATAAAAAAATCAGGTCACAGTATCACAGGATGAAAACAAAGTTAATTTATCAAACACTAAAAACTGTCAGTATTGCTGTGGAGAATCAACAGACAGAAGGTACAGTTGTTTATCAGAGAGTTCATTTAACAGTCCAAAAGGGGAATCTTGCCCATTACACAGAACATCTCACCACCTCTGGAAAGCACAATCGTGGCCAGCGTTTGTGGCAAAGATGGAAAAGTGCCTTGTCAAAGTGGAGGAACCAAAAAATAATTTCCAAAATTAAAGGGAATTAGGAACATAAGACAGTTTGAGGACAGAAAGGGAAGGAAAAAAAAAAGATAAATAAAAGAACAACGCAGTAGATATTTCAAAAGTTATTTTGATATAAACATGTTATCTGTGGTTCTTTGTAAAGTTTGTGAGAGCTGTGACTTCAATTTCCAAGGTAGGTTATAATAGACTGTAGTCAGGTTATATTTACCCAGTGCAAAGCTCTTAAAAATTAATCAAAAGAAACTGTTCTTCAAAATATGAGGCACCAAGAGCTGTTTAATTGCTGCATAGTGATTTCTGTCTCTTACAGGAGTAGCATTTTCACGATATCAAACAAGTGTTCAGTAGAGCGATAAATACAGCACATGGAGTTAATATAGTCATGTACGTTCAGACAGGAAAGGTTAGCTCAGGATTCTTATGCCTTACTTAGAGATATACACAATTCCCACCTTCCCCCAAAATAAATATATAATAAAATAATCTTTTATTTCAAACTAAGTTAATATACAGTTAGTATAACCAGGCTGGAAGAATTCCATTTACCCTAAAGAAGCAATCCCTAACTGTGGACATATTACAGTTAATTACTTAGTAACTTGGTCTGAAGCTGTAAAGGATAATTTACTAGTGGCTTAGCTATAAAACACTACCAAAATAGTATCTGTAACCCAGAGTGTATTTCAGAAGGTCGGGAACACAATTAGTGGCATATATTCTTTGTCCAAGAACACAGAAATGTAGCCAGAATCATGAGAACTGGACAAATCACCTGTTTCTGCAGGCAACCTGCCTTGGTCAGTTGTGTGAGAGGGGAATGGGAAGGTTATTTATTTACATCTAGTATTGAATGGGCTGGTCAGTGAACCTAAGGATTTTCAAGTCAATTAAAATTGAAATTGCCCTGATCAACAGCATTTCCTGAATGAAGGGGCAGAGAAAAACAAGCAATACAGCTGTGAGTATTAACTGACTCTGCCTACCATAATAGGATTTAACAAGCACAGTTATTCAGATATTTGCACCTGAGATTCTAATGGTTCTAGAAAACATCACTTAAAAAAAATTAGTAAGCATAATACAATGTATAATCATTCGCTCTGAAGGGATTTTTGAAAAGCTTCCTTGCAAAGTGGTCTGCAGGCATAACAATCTTCTGAATTTTTTTATTTATACACAAGTCTTTAACTGTCAGTTAACAACTCAGTCACTTTTCTGAAAACACTGGATCGTCTTATGCCTTGCAGAACTTTTTCCTTTTTTTTTTTTGTTTATTTAGAAGTCCAGAAAAACAGACGTAGTTGCACTACTCCCAGAATGCTACCAATCGTGGAATGTCTGCTGTCCTTTTAGATGGCAGGATCGTGAATCCATTTAAACTCCTTTCCTCAACTTACCTTGGCTGTTTTAAAGCCCATACTTGTCCACTGGGTGGTAGCAAAGTGCACCGATTCGGAAACACTATAGCCACAACATACTTTGGACACAAAGGATCCAGGAAAACAGACAACAAACTGCCCACTCTGCTGTACAGTACGGTGCACCCTGATCCCCTCCTTACACAAGATCTCTGGGGAGATCTGGAAAGACAGAGAGGAAAAAAAAAAATAAAAGAGTGAGAGAAAAACAATCAATCGGAACTTTCTTTTACAGTTCTCTGATCCTCTTCCTGGCTGGGCGCTGCCACCTGCTACTGCTCGTGGAGCAAAGCTGTGCTCTGCCAACAGCTCCGTTCTGGGCGCTTTCCCTCTCCCACTGCACATGTGCTGAGCCTCAGCGCTTGGAGTGACAATTGCAAAAGTGCCTCTCCTCCAACCAACAGCTCAAACTCTCACATGCCCAAGGACAGAACACTGCTGCTACAGAAAGCAAGGCAGATCATTCAGCTTTCCATCCCATCTTTTCCGACTTGGCACTGAATCCATTGTGCTACAGCACTTCTGTGAAATGTTAACATGGGTAGCCCAAGGGAGGGTTTTTTGTTATGGGCTCCCCAATTTATACTTAAATGCGCTAAAAAGAAATTGTATCCAAAAGGAGGCAAAAATACCTAAGTGTTAGGTTTCTCCTATCCATGCTGGCATCATAAAATGTCAGTCATGGCAGATGAATTGATTAAATTCCACTCCCTTTGTGAGGCTAAATACATTCTAGACAGTATTAAAAACATTTATTGCACTTTCATGCTTGTTTTTATATTAATACATAATAACAGCCTTGTTAGAAAAATACCATGTGGGTAAACACTGCAAACAGAAAGCAGCCTCCTCTGCATCACTGCAGTGTAAGACAAAACCAAAATAAATCCCCAACCAACCAGCCTCCTGATTAGCCTTGGGTTCTCAAATGGGAACACCTCTCCCAGTGTTAACCTACCATTACATTACTTTCAAGCATTTCCAGCCCTGGAGTGCCATTGGCTTGCAGCAGGGTATGTACCACATCATCAAGTTTGTTCTCCTCCGCAGCAGGAATGCAATACCTGTTGTTTTGTCAGAGGAAAAGAGAAAGATTTACTGTGGAGCAAGTAACTGTCCACAGCTACACAGTAACAAGCAATTCAGACCAGCACACTGATTAGAAGAAATTCAACACAGAGTTTCACACACAGCTCTTTTGGTAAAACACTGAGGATTGAAGGGAAGTTGCTTATTCAGACTCAGTCTGATCGTGTTCAGCAAGTATCAAAAGACACAAAATCCCCAAAACAGAAATGTGAAAACTCAGTCCTCTGTGGAGTCAGAGGAGAGAAACCAGCAACAGATTGACGTTCATTTTTAACAGCACCAAACCAGCTAACTATGGGCAGAGGTTTGCATATTGTGAGCACCAATATATGTTGTTATCTTTACCATAAAATACTGTATTTATTATCTGTGCATCAACCAAAAGATCTTCACATTTAATAACATTTTCTGTTTGTAAGTCAAGACACCACAAATTCCCTCTACTGTTAGTGCATGAAGTTGCCTAAGACCCTCTTGCCTTGCTTACCGAATAAATCCCACATCCCTTCTCTCCCTTGCAACAAAAGACCTGACTAAGAGCAGCCAAAGTGGTAGGAGAGGTTTCAAACTCTGCTAGGAATCTGCCAAGCTGCACATCCCCCTCTCCTTAGAAGCCAAGGAAGCAGCTGCGCTCTTGTGCTCACTGCCAGCACTGCTCCCTCAGCAGAATGACAAGAAGTATCATCGGAGTCTCAAGTCTTACAGCCACACATCCAGAGAACTGCTGTTTTTCTGGATGCAGGGAGGGCATATGGTGACAACTGGCCACTGCTCTTGCCTGCAGCCTATCTGAGGGGTGATACTCAGGCAAGTAAAAAGTATCTCCAGCTTTATCATGACTTACCCTTTCTCTTTAGGCAATGAGACCTCAACCTGGAGTCCATTTGCCCCCACACCAGAAACACACACACACTTGGAGTTGTTTTTCCAAACTTGGAACAAGAGAATAAAGCTGGAAAGATTTTGGGGAACTGGTACAGTCTTCCTGCCATTCATCTGAACTCTCCAGCGACTTCATGAAGTGTTCTGCTGGCTTTACACATCTTGTCAGGGTACTTGCTTGTAATGGGCACTAGCGTTGTGCGCATCACTGACTTATCCTGACTGAAGAGTCTGTAGAAGGCTGCACTTCCTATGATCTGAACACCTCATCATTGTTCACTGTACTGATGATGACTTTGATTTGTGTTTGTTGATCTTCAAGTCAAGAGGCAGAAGACATGATATTATCTGCTCATAGGGTTAATTGCAGCCACAATAAGAGTTTAATTGAGCTGGTTGCCCAGGTGTACAAAGACCAACTCCTTACATATATACTGACAATGGTCAGGACCTTGCTAAGAACTCCCAGGGTTATAGAGAGGTGAAGTAGAAGAACTTCATCTGGGTAGGTAAGGATCAAGTCCCAACAGCAACTTTAAATGTTGCCACGTCTCTAATACTTTTTTGCTAACAGCGACAGCTTCAGTACAGCTCCCCATGTGTGTTGTATCACTCTAGTTACACTGTAATAGCAGATTTGAAACAGGGATGAAAATATTTTAAATTTGTACACAGATCATGGCAGAACCCACTCTTCTCTTTTAGAGTCAGAAAATATGGCTGAAACAGTCAGAAGATTCAAGCATGCAGTCCCTCACAAGACAGGCACAGGAAAATGCTTGGGAAGAATGTGTGAAGAGGAGGGGCAGCACAGAAGTGCATGGAACTAACTGAGTACCTGGGGCAGGACTGAGGGTAATGAGATGCTTTACAACTGGTGTATGCTGCAATTGCACTCATCTGCAATTCCTGATGTACCTATAAAAATGGAAGGTGGCTAGTATAGACTTCTCAGTGTCTTGGCAGAACAAGATTTCCTTCTCTCCTTTATTGGGCACCGAGGATCCCTCCAGAATAAAAAGGTTAGGTCACTGACCTCTGCCCTGCATGCAAATTGAGTTCTCCCCTGTTTAATCTCCATGAGGTAAAACCTGAGATACTAGAGAGTGAGCTGAGCAATCTGCAGGTAAGCGAAGTGGTTTGAGTAGCACAGGGATCTGTCCTTGGAGAAGACTTCTGGGTGGTGGATGGACTTGGCAAGACAGAGGAGAGGTTCGGAGCCCAGTGGCCGCTTTGTTGTCCCCGAAGCAGCGACCGAAGGAAACACTGTCAGGGCTACTCCAGGTACTGTGCCAGACCTGCAGATATTAAACTCATCTTCTCCTAACACAGTTGAATGCTTTATTGCACTATTAAAAGTTGTAATGAGCTAATGAATACTAGCCCGACACTTCAGGCTGGCAGCCTTTCTGAAGAATAGCTTTGACAGACAAAGGAGTTTCACTTCCTTCTTATGAGTTATTCCTGCCTACTGTCCTTGTTTCATCAAGGCTATCATCACAAACACGCCTTAAGCTATGTACTCATCTGTGTAAGTCCATCAAGATAAAGCAAATGGCTTCTTTGCTTTTATTCTTCTTGGATTTGAAAAACAGGAATAGTAGTCTTCCCTAAAATTTGAGCTGTCTGCATGCAAGCCTGTTCCCAAGAGTCACATGTTTTGACACACAGTATGAAGAGTGGCCTCAGAACTTAATTAGGGGATTCTTGAATAACTTCTATTTCGAATTCACTGTCATTTAAGACTAGATTAATGTTTCAGAGAGAAACAAACTCACCTAAGGTTGAGGACAATGTAGCTTGCTCAGCAATTTGTCCTGATAGTATACTATTATAAAAGATTACAGATTCCTGATTCAAGGAACAGGGAGAAGAGCCATGAAATGCCCATGACAGAAACTGACAAACCCCCAGGTCTGCAGCGTAATCCAGCAGTTACCTTTACCCCTTGAAAGGATCACATACAGAACATTTCTTCAACTTAACACATTTAGAGAGAGAGGAGATCCTGCTTTAATGGTTTTCTCCAGATTTCAAATCCTTTTTGTTGTACTTTCTCAGGGACCGCACCCCTGACATCAGCAGCATCTAAAAAATGTGTGAGAACATACTCTGTGTGTGCATAAAGAGCAGTTCGTGATGCCACTGCCACCATGGGGACATCAAGACAGCAGAATAGGCCACAGAAAACCAAATGAAACTTTTCTTCCAGGAAAGGAGTTTTCATCTCCTAAGTTTATACCACATTTTCCCATTAAAACTGGACCCCACCCCCAACACACACACTGGACCCTCTAGGTGAGATTTCCTCACGCAAAAGTACTACACAAGTTGCTACTAACACCAGCCTACAGGCAGCCACTGCAGGGAATGTGAAGAAAAGCCATGGGAGTACCTACCAAATGCAATCAGCACCAGTGTGTAAGTAGTCAATGTATGGAAGGTGATTTTGGTCTCGAGACCAGCATGAGGTAGAAAAAACCATGCCAATATTTAGCCAAGGAATTGTCACTCCTAAAACAAAGAGATTGAAAAATGAGTTTTTGAGTAACTTCAGTTTGTTCAGTAAAAGACAGTTTGAGAGGGCATTTAAATCAAAAATCTTATTTTCCCTGTAAGCTGACCCTTGAAGTTATAAGTCTTCCTATCAGAGTGAATAATTCACAGGGAGTAATTTAACAAATTCAGCATTTTCCACTAAGAAAATATCTACCAGCCAACTGCAGTGCCCTTGAACATGTTTGTTTTCTAGCAGCTGTACAAAACTTTTATTCTTAGGAGAATTTACAAATACCCACAATTCAAGCTCACTGCCATTGATCAGGGGAGGTTGCTTCATGTAGTCAAGCACACATGTAACTCTTCAGCAGGTATCTATCCTGTTTCCCAGCTGGTTTGTTGAGGCTCAACACCTGATCTCAAACAGGAGATTCCACACTGTTTCTTACCAGTAAACTGCAATGGTGTACAGGCAGCTGCAGATTCGTGTAAATTCATTTAAAAAATGCGTGTGCTGCTTTTCCCAGTGCTACAGACCACATTTTGCAAGTGTGCAAGTTGCACAGTTCTGTCCTGACACAAAAGAACACTGATATCCTGGCAAGAACAGCAAGGGATACTGCAGGTACAACAGGTTCCTCCAGGAATAGGGTCTCAACTGTTCATTAATCCTTTATCTACATGGCTGCCTTCACCCCTTTAAATACCTCCTGCTACGTACAACTGCACATCTGCTCAGTCAGCTGGGGAACAGCGGGGCCGGGAAGAGGGAGAAGCACTTGATGCCCACAGCACCATATTCAGAGGACATTGACACTGGCTGGAAACAGAGAAGGGACTTGCTTACCAGGCACAGCACCAAGATGTCGCAGGATGGATCCTGTATTATTAGGAAGGACTGTGAGGTTCCATCCATGCCTGTTTGAGGGGTGACACAGAGGGAGACACAGTCAGTGCACACTCCTCATGCCAACACTCCCAGTGTCAAGCTGCCCTGCTGGGCTCTGCTCAGGAGTCAGGCAACAAAGAGGATGGATTTGGGGATCGTACCTTGAAAATGGTTCAGATTTTCCCACAGGAAATCCACTCCCGTGGGTGTTGGTATCTACTTTTCCACAATGCACTGCTACATGGCAATCTTTCTGTTCCACTATCCGCCAGTATTCTTGCTGTGGTAAGAGAAAGCAGTAATGCATTTTTAATTAGCTGAACAAGGTATTTCTCATTAAAATATAAACCCCAGAAATTTACAAGGCTTTCATGACCTCAATGTAATTCAACATAAAATATTGCTTAAAAATAAGAATATAAATTATTAAAAGTCCCAATAAGGCAAGCAAAATTTAGATCCTCTTGGTTTCTGTGTTTCAGCATGTCAGATTAAGAATTCTTTCCCTTCCTCAGTTCATCAACACCTTTATTAAAAATGTTCAAAAAATTTTAAAGAAGGAAGAATTAGCACCATGTCTATTTAACCATTTTTTTAAAATTCCAAACTAGACAGCCTTAAACTGATTACAGAAATGCTTGAAAGTCAACTATCCTGAATCCCCATACTCAGTGTCCTGAAATAAAAACCTTTACCACCCCCTGAGCTGGCCTCACCTCTACTTCAGCTACTGTAGGCTCCTTTGTGAAGCACATGTTCATGATGTTTCTTGCTGTTCGGTAGAAGGTTGTTAAAGAAACAGACCTACCCTGTGGAAAAATAAAATAAAATTAAAAGTGAAAATGAAAAAATACACCTACATTCCCCCATGTCCTCACTCTTTCCTTTACAGGCTTGATTTCAGATGACAACAAAGGGAAAGAGGACTAAGTCTCCAGAAGAGGTATGGATCTAAAGCTCATTTTGTTGCTGAGAGAAAATACATCACAAGATACAGAAATTCAATCACATCAACTTCCCAAACTCACCATGTAAAAAGGCCAACTGAATGTTCCCAGAAGGAATACTGCTTTGTTCAGTACAACGCTCAGTGTTTGATAAACACAGAGGATTGACATGGCCCAGCTTCCTATGACAGGTTGCAAAGACCCCAGTAGGCAGCCAGGCAAATCCAATACATTATCCAGGGACCATGTGGCCATGCTCTTTATGCACAAGAAGCAGGTGAAAAAGACTTAGAAAATTCACAGACATGCTCAGCATCAAAATGTTGTATGTGGTGGAAGAGGGTCACAAAAAGCAGAGTTTGCCAGGATTACTGTGATCACTTGCTTTCAAAAACTAGTTATGCTCAATTCAATAAAAGCAGTTCAAATGCCAAGGAACCAAGACTTCTAATAGAAGGTTAGAAAAAGTAAAACACAGTAAAATTGCTGAATAAGTGCATTCTTTCTTGGCACTGCTGCAGGAGCTGTACAAGAAAAGGCTCGACTTGGTTTTCTGCTTGAGCTACCCCAAAGTTTCCAGGCACCTGCTTTCCTGCAACCTCCACCATACCAGAAGCTCTGGGAAACATCATCTGATGGCTTTGGAGGAAAGAGTATGAGAACCCACTTGCTCCTTTCCGCCCTGACATGGTGGTGTGCCCAGACACGAACACCTCCTTCACTCCAGGGCAGAGGGAAGACGCTGGGAACCACAGGAGGTGTGAGAGCACTGCTGCAGGCAGAGACCAGCAGCGCTCTGCAAACGTGGAGTACAAAATGTCTTTGCTCCCTCATCAGATCCACCGCTCCTTCCCACTGTGCTCCGACTACTCATCTAAGCAACCACAGACTTAAAAACTCTACAGAAATGAGTTTTATTGTTTGGACTGTTACCTGTCTAGTTTTTCAATTATGAAACAGATCTGCCAAACCACCTCAGCCTTTTCTTGTGTTTAATTTATTTAATAACTATGTCCAAGAGTAAACTAGAAAGAACTATAAAAGCAGCTTTCCCCCAGAGGCCAAGTCTATCACTCTGCTCATATGGTTGTAACGTTGTCACTTTTAAAATTGAATGCTGCATAATTAGCTTTAGCAAAAAAGTTTGTGAAATGCCCAGGGCCTGGGGCACTCAGATTCCCATAAACTTCAGAGCTGGATTCTCTGTGATCCAATAAGCAATTTCCTTCATCTTTTAATGCCCTCGTGAATGGTTTATTGAGGCAGCCTTTTACAACAAAACCTCTCGTAAAGTGCAGGGCCCGCAACCAAGTCAATGCGCACAAACCAACACTGCAGCAGCTGCCTCCTTTCAGTTACTTGCCTCTTTCTCTCATCTTATGCAGAAAAACAAAATTAAGGCCTCATCTTCCAAGATTAGCCATGTCTTTCCATTTTTCAGATAGACAAGAAAAAAAAATAGAAGTATACAACAAACAAGAAAAAAGCAAGTGGAAAACTGGAACAGTTTAACCCTTGAAAATTGCATATACCCATTACTTCCTCAGCCAAGAATTTTGTATCTTTTTAGTCTCCTAAAAACTGTAAAACAAATTAAATGGCTGAGGGGTTTTTGTTATCTGTTTGTGCTGTTTGGTCATTTTCTTTAATCTGAGGAATCTTGTAACATATTCTGATGCCAACACAGAAAATAATTTAAAATGCTTTAATGGAGCATTCTAACCAGAACACAAAATGAATTACTGAGGAGCAAAATACCCTTTCCAACACTCTGAAAAGTATCTCAGCAGTTCAACAACTGTCCTAGGAACCTCAAGCTACAAAGCACAGTCTCTGTTGCTGTGAAAAGAAGAGAGGAAAGTTTAAGAAAAGAAATTCCTATTTCCTCCCCTGATTCTTCTCATGTCTGATGCAGGAGCCATGAGACCTAACCCAGGGGGAGCATCACCACCACCACCAAGCCTGGAGGGAAGGCAGAGAGAAGGACAATGCAACTCTATGAATGTTAAAGACATTAAAGCAAACATAAATATGAGCTGAAACCAGAGATTCCATATACCACAGGTGGGAAGGAGGGGCTCCTATAAGGGGAGTATGAAAATGCCAAGTCCCTGGGTGAAGAGAGCTCAGCATAGGATTTCCATGATGGTTTTATGGGAGGGCTGGCAAAACTCGCATTGTGATTTCTTCTGTGTGTCCCTCTAATGAGCCTGCTAATATGCCTTCAGTTTGTTCTGTATGGAAACAAATGCTGCTTTCAGTCAGCACCAGTAAAGATTTTTAAAATATTTTCAGAGATAAAACTGGGAAAGAAGAGTGAAAATCTTGCATCAGATCCTGCTTTGATGTCAGCAGTTTACTTCACACACTTAGAAATGACAGCATTTTAATCGTCAGGTAGAAAAGCCACTTATTTAGGAGTAAAGCAAGAAAGCACAGCAGCCTGCAGCACACACTTAAAAGCACAGCAGGCCTCACAGCCTGGGAAGGAGAGACACTGAAAATAATTTGGGAGTCCTGGCAGAAAGTCAGCCTAACACAAAGGAGATTTACTCTAACCTTGACATGTGATATGGTGGTAACTGCTCCTGGAAGACTGGATGTCTCTCACTAAAAACAGCTCAAGCATGTGCCGACTGCAGAAATTACTGTGAGAAACCCTAAATGTATGGCTTCTTCATAGTCTGAAGAACAGACTTTATGGCCTAAATTGGACTACAGCCATTGCTTACGATGTGCTCCCTCCAGCCCTCAAGATATTGACCTGGGCATTTTCCACAGACAAGGGTTTGTTGTTCGGTTTTTGTTTGTTTTGTTTTTTGGGTTTTTGCTTATTTGGCTTTTTGTTTGTTTGTTTTATGTGTGGGTTTTTTTCATTTTTAATTAGAATTAGCAATGTCCTTTAAAAAGGAACCATTACAATCCCATCATCTGTGGAAACTGTAACATGAGGGCAGGTTCTGTAATGAAATTCCAATTTTCTCAGGAACTTGTTACTAGGTAAAGAACACTCCCCCATCCACACAGACAGGATTAAAAGGCTTGTTTCATTAAAAGCCACAAAGCACTTTCTGCTTAAAACTGATGTCAGCACCACCTTCCCTCAGTCTTTTAAAGCCTAGTGATGAACTACAGCAATTTTACATCTTGTGGGCTACCCTGGTGCATCAAGCTTGATGCATAATTTCTCTGTCTTGAGGCTTGCTCTAAGTGACATAACCAGTATTAATGCATCAGTCCTCCTACAGGGCTTTACCCTGAGTGCTGTGAAAATGAAGCTTCATTCCTCTCTCTGCACTCAGGCTGACCAAGTGTCCCACAGGGCGCTCCACAGCAGGGATCTCTCCAGAAATCCACCAGAGATTTGTTTTCCCCTGCCTTCTCCCCAGGCCTGTGACAGCAGCTCCCAGTCTCTGCACTACAGAGAACATGGGATGGGATCAAAACAGGCAAGCCCTGGGGTCTGGCAAGCTGCTGGTACCACAGTGGACAACCCAAGGCATTCTCTGAGTGGCACGATGTGCTGCAGCTGCTTTGGTGGGTGGGGAGAGCCCCAGCCCATGGGCTCAGTGATGCTCCTCTCTAACAGGCTCATGCTCAGGACAAAAGTATTTCTACCTGGTATTGTCAGACTGAGACAGGGTCTGATGCTGCCAGTACTGCCAGTGCTTTTTTTTAGTGACCAAGCAGAAATTCTGGGAGCTCTCTGCCTTTTGGGGTAAAGGCCTGGTACTCAGCAGACTCAGACTGGTTATACCAGCTACACTTTGCTTGCTTGCTTTTTTTTTACTTCCTAAATCCAATTGGGATACTCCTCACAAATCCCAATCTTGCTTTTTGAGTGACTTTGTATCTACTGAACTTTGAAGCGGAACTTGGCATTGGAAAAGAAGAAAAAGGCCACTAAGTTTGAGGTTCATGCAGCAGTCAGGGTAAGGTGTATGAAGTTTTTCATTTAACCATCATTAAGCACAGGATATTAAGCACAGAAATGCCACTTCACTATTTACAAAAGCTGCTGTCATTAGATAGGCTTCTCTCCAAGGACAGCATGGCAAAGCGATTGCTTTTCAAAGGTGGGATTGAGGCCAGAGTCCCCAGGAGAAAGAATTTTTGGGCTGACAAATCATAACAGGCTGCAAAAGAAAACTGAAGCAAGCTTTTAAAGCCCAAGTCATGAGCTCATACAGTCTGTAAATAGCTTAACAATAAGTCATTTTGGGCTATCTGGCTTCATTTCCTGGTGATGGAAGTGAGATTGGAAGGGGAAGAACAGCATATTCCTTTACTGGGCACGGACACTCAATGCTATATTTCTCTCAGAGCGCGGCTACGCCATTCAACACAACTCAAAATTGCACTGTGAATTGCAGTGCCAAGTCCTGCTCCAGAGCAGAAGACTGCCAAATAAAATACAGTGAAAGAGTTAGCATTCCTTTGTAAATGGATGCACTTGATATGTGGAGGATTAAGCATCCATGTGACTGTTAGTGCTGAGCAAAGTCTGGCATCGTGGATGAAAATATTGTTTGCATTTCAATTTGCCCTTTCAAAATGTAGTAGTATTTCTAGTGATGTTCGTTTTGATGTGCAGCACTACTTCACTCATGGAGAGATTTGCAAGAAGCAGGAATGAGAAAGCAGAACATTACTTTAAATGTCACTAGAAAATGAAAATACAATCTGTGTCTGCAAGGATAATTGGGCAGAGATATTCAGGGAACCTCTCACAAGGAGATGAAGGTGGGGCAATGCCCAGTGCATCTTGTTACAACAATAATGCCTCCCAGCTTTTCCAGACATCCTGCAAGAGCCAGGCATATCAGGATAAAGCCACCAGACTGCCTGGCCATGATAACCCTAAGTGCTGCCTCGGGGATGCCACTGCAACCCATCAGCTTCCCTCAGACAGCTGGGTGTGCACCCAGACACCACAACAGCATCATCAGCTCTACAAAACAGACCGGGCAGAGCCAGCCTCATTACCTTGTATATACACTTGTGTAAGTCACTAAGAACTCCCTCCTCATCCTCCTCCTCGTCCTCCTTCGTGGTCTCCTTTTCCTGAGCAAAGAGCCGCCGCCTGCCCGTCTTCAGTGGGACGTCGACCTCTTTTAACTTGTTGCGGAAGCCATTTTTGTGAACCACGCCATTGATGAGTCCATTTTTGGGCTCAAACCGGGGCAAGGAATGGAACTTGTAGGCATTCTCTGAATGTCCCTCCAAAGGTCCTTTCCTCTTCTCCAGGATTTCCTTTTCCAGCAAGACCTCCTTCTCCAGTTTCTTGTGCTCCTCGGGGGAGAGGGAGTCATAGGAGAGCAAGTACTGGCAGTAGGCTTCTTGTAGCTTGGCCAGCCTGTCCTGTGCAGTTTTGGGGATGCGCAGCATGTCTGCCAGCTTGTTCCATTTCTTGAGGTCAGTCACTTGCTGCATCCCCCCCATCTCGTTGATCAGCTGGACGAAGCAGGCCAGGTCGAGCTCGCAGCCTCCTGGGGTCCACACGCACCAGGCAGCAGAGGAAGGGAAAGGGAAACACAGGAGTAGATTAGAAAGCTGTAGCCAGCTCATGTCAAATGTGCTACCATGCTGAGCACACAGGGGACATGACAGCTCCAGGCACCTGGGCACCAGAGCAGAATTGTCCCTCTCTTGTATGCCTCCTGCTAAAGAGAGGCACGCACCACTCTTTTGCCAACTTAATTCATTCACAGGCTGTATTCTGCTAATTGCAACAGCCTTCCCTACGGTTCAGTTTGCTCTCCTCCTTGAATTTCATGCCCTTCTCTTCTCAGAGCACCCCAAACTATCTCCTTAACATTCATCTGTGCCCTGGTCATTACCGAGTGGCTAGGCAGATGAGAGTTGCCCAGCTCTGTAAAAACCCACACAGCCTCAGCTGTCACCAGCCCCACATCTGGTTCATATCTGGGATAAACAAAACCAGTGTCAAGCTGGGGTATTGGCCATCAGAAAGACAGAAAGACCTATCCTTTCTGGAGGTGAAATAACAATTATCTAATATCTGCACAACACCTTGAATGAAGTTAGTATTTAAAAGGAGCACAGCAACATTATTAATTTCACTACAGGTAATAAAATCCATATAAAAACCAAAGGGAGGCAAGGGTTTGTTTTGGGTTGGAGCCTGCAACCACATAAAAAGTTCCAGACACATTATTTTATTCTTCCAGTCTGAGGCCATCCCTATTTTATACTCCATTCTGGTTTTGTATGTTTTAAGATGACTAGCACATTTCACACGTCAGTCAAAAAAAAAAAAAAAAAAAAACAAACCCAAAACAAAACAAAAAAAACCTATACAAACTGCAGCATTAAAAGCAGCCAAATGGATGAGGAACAATAAAAGAAACATCATAAATACTCTGAAAGCACAGAAATAAATCATCAGTGGGAAGAGTGAAGAAACGGCCCAAAGACCACCTACAATTCAACAGGGTGCTGTTCAAGGAAAAAAGAGAATTAATACAAAACCAGCGTCAAGTTCTCTGCCGCCACACTGTCTCCCCTTTGCCTTTTTCTCTGAGAAAAGTAAAAACCATTATGCCATAGCCATTTCAGAGCACTCAGAAATGCTACTGCGACAGAGGAGGGCAAGAAGCAGCATTATGGTAAATATTTACTGTAGGATCATCTTAAATCATACCATCGTGCCTGCTAGCACGAGCAGTATTACTTTTTTCAAACTACCCTGTGCTGCATCTCAGATGCTTCATAGCTGATTCCAGTCTTCCTTCTTCCCTCTGCTTTACCCTCTCCCACAACTTGTGCCAAGCCAGTGACGAAGGAGGCTCAGCAGTGTAAACCTGCGTGCAACATTTTGGGACAATGGCTGTGACCGAGGCAGAGCAGCACCAGAGGCTGCTGACATTTATACTGCCCACACAGCACAAGGCAAAGGTGTTTGGCTGCAGACAAAACCAAGCATAAGGCTTTGAGCAGAACTTGATAAGGGTGGAGGCAGGACCATAAGACAGCAGGTTTATCCTATTTAATACATTTGGGAATGGAGTGCAGGAGATTTTAAAATGGTCTTGGAGCTGAGAAAAAGTAAACACCATAGGGAGAAAAAACAAAATTAGTTTGGAAAGTTTTCTTCCTTTCTTTTTTTCCTCTTTAATCTTCCGTACATAACANAAAAAACAAACCCAAAACAAAACAAAAAAAACCTATACAAACTGCAGCATTAAAAGCAGCCAAATGGATGAGGAACAATAAAAGAAACATCATAAATACTCTGAAAGCACAGAAATAAATCATCAGTGGGAAGAGTGAAGAAACGGCCCAAAGACCACCTACAATTCAACAGGGTGCTGTTCAAGGAAAAAAGAGAATTAATACAAAACCAGCGTCAAGTTCTCTGCCGCCACACTGTCTCCCCTTTGCCTTTTTCTCTGAGAAAAGTAAAAACCATTATGCCATAGCCATTTCAGAGCACTCAGAAATGCTACTGCGACAGAGGAGGGCAAGAAGCAGCATTATGGTAAATATTTACTGTAGGATCATCTTAAATCATACCATCGTGCCTGCTAGCACGAGCAGTATTACTTTTTTCAAACTACCCTGTGCTGCATCTCAGATGCTTCATAGCTGATTCCAGTCTTCCTTCTTCCCTCTGCTTTACCCTCTCCCACAACTTGTGCCAAGCCAGTGACGAAGGAGGCTCAGCAGTGTAAACCTGCGTGCAACATTTTGGGACAATGGCTGTGACCGAGGCAGAGCAGCACCAGAGGCTGCTGACATTTATACTGCCCACACAGCACAAGGCAAAGGTGTTTGGCTGCAGACAAAACCAAGCATAAGGCTTTGAGCAGAACTTGATAAGGGTGGAGGCAGGACCATAAGACAGCAGGTTTATCCTATTTAATACATTTGGGAATGGAGTGCAGGAGATTTTAAAATGGTCTTGGAGCTGAGAAAAAGTAAACACCATAGGGAGAAAAAAACAAAATTAGTTTGGAAAGTTTTCTTCCTTTCTTTCTTTCCTCTTTAATCTTCCGTACATAACATAATATAAACAACACTGTCAAGATGGCTTCTGTTACTTTTTTGGTCAGTGGTTTCTAGGTGCAGGCCACAAATTAGCTGAAGGTGTAACTCAAGATGGCTTTCCATGCCAACAGATTCAGCAATCTACATAAAGTTGGGCAATATACTCCTAACTTGGAAAGAAGAGTGGCCCAGATTTACCATTATATGTTTTCTCCAGCACACACCCAATTTAAGGTCCTAGTTACCGCACTATTGAAAATTCAATTTTCTCCTGCATCATGGAATGATCACTCATAATCACTCTGCAATATTAGAGCTCGAGTAGCACTTCATTCAACCAGAGCCTACAGCTAAGGTTTGCAAAATGCTCTCAATTATATTTCCATTTCACACAGTCATAACTTTTGGAAGCATTTGTATCTCAAACTGATCTTTTCCAGGATCAACCTAAGCTTGCTGCTTAAACTTTCCTTGAAAGACTGAAGGAAAAAAAAGGAAGGGAAAAAACCCAACAACAACAAGAAAAAAAGGAGTACTATGCTCTTTAAAAGCACCTATAGCAAAATGGCTTAAATAGGAGATCTGGCACATTATGCAGAAACAGTATTTAACTTTTTTTTTTTTTTTAATTACCTTAATTTCCCTAAGTTAGGAATACCTTTAAATTGCTCATTTTAAAAAAAGATAATCTTAAATCTTCAGGTATGCATTTAATACCAAATGCTTGGCACTACACAAGCCATTGGCAAAAGTCCCACTTACTTCAACGGAAATGTGATTTGGCCTGGAGAGAAGGGCTATGTATGCACGGCTACTTAAAAAAGCGTGCATTTATCACCACAAATTATTTTATATGTTTCCTGATAGAACCAACAGATTTTTCTTCTTTGTGCACTGATGGTCTCCAGCTTCTTTTCTCCATTTTGTTTTTAATTTTAAACACAGGAGAGGTAGGAAATTGACTGCAGAAAGGATACATAGGATGCAAATTTGTAAGAGACCACTGTTTGCTCTGGTTGTATGGCACCCAGCAGAATAGAATCCTTGCCTATTCATTAAGCTCTTAGATGCTTAAATAATACAAATAACTAACAGTAATGCCATCTTAATGCCAAGTTAAGGTATTTCATTAAAAAGTTAACATTGTTCCAAGAGTGTTAATCGAGCTGTCTTGCACATTTTCTTCTCTCTCTTGCCAATGTAAATGTAATTCATTATTCTTTTCTATTAGCATACAACCATTGCATACATTAGGCATACAAAATGTTCACTTATTGCTGCTTGAGTGATTTTAATTTTCAGATTTCCTTGAACGCTTTTGCACAGCTATTGCAACAAAGCGCTAACCCCTCGTTCCTCCTTCTTAAAATTTTGTTATTTCTCTGCTGTGCCCTGCATCAGTTCACCATAAACTCTGCAATCATTTTGTGTGCTTTTATGCATTTTCCCTCACTTACCATATGTGATATAAAATAAAGTTTAAAAAGGAGGAGGCAGGGGGAAGGAAGTGCTGTGAATCGTTTAAACAGAGAAGCATGTCCTTTAATCCAACCAGCGCTGAGAGCCGCCTCGGGTCGGATAATGCCTCAAAGGCAAAACTCTAGCCTCGAGTTGCAAGCTCATGACTCAAAACACCTCAAAAACAAAGGGAATAACTAACAAAAATTAGAAACACAGGTTTCTTACTATGCGGTGGCTGCAAAGACAGTAGAGACGGAGGTAGCTCATTCAATAGTTCATTGGTATGCTGCTGTTGTCATGTTTTTACAAACTATTGTCACATTTTTGTCACGTGTCATATCTGACAGCGTACCATAAACCAAGAATTCTGTTAAATAAGTGATTCTCACTCAGGCATTAGCCCTGGCAGACACCTGCTGGGAGAAATAATGAAACCTCCATTTTGCAATCAACTACATTTTACTGCCTATTCTTGACACTTAATGGTTGTTAAATGTCAGCAGGTCACTGCAAATTTGTGATTTTAAGTGTCTGAGTACCCAAACACAAGTCAGGTCTGAGAAGTTTTCTTTCCCCTTTGGTTAAATGTTTTTAAAGGAAGAGGAGGGGAGAAAAATGTATTAAAGCCTGGCAGCATTGCAACCTGTTAGGAAAACATATTTAGAAAGGTCCAAAAAATATTCTGAAACAACCTTTAAAACAAGGCTATCAATATACATAGTTGTATTACCCACATAAGTAAACAGCAGGGAAAGAAGATTCTGAAATCTGCAGACCAAGGTCCCACGGAGCAGTTTTTCTCCCCCTGGGTCAAACAGGGAGGAAAATGGCAATATAAAGTCGCCCTGGAAAGCTCTCTGACAACCTACCTGCATTGTGCCTGGCCAATGGAAAAAGAGAGAGATTCAGAGCTCTGCAGTGTTAATTGAACAGCGGTTTGGTTAAGCATAAAGGCAAACAAAGTATAAAGTCATATACGGACACTTAAAAGCAGTGGCAAAAGGCCAAGGAATCACAGCCCTTACCTATGAGTGGGAGTTCATCCATGGTAATGCCCTGAGATTTGAGGTGCTTCTTGATACAGGCCAGCCGCTGCACGTTGGGTCCCCAGCGCCTGCCTAGCTTGTGTATGTGCTGAATCTGTGTCACAAACCGCATTTCATCATTTAGCTTGCACTCAGGTCTCCATTCTGGAGGAGGAATCACCCTGCACATCCCATACTTCTCTACCTGAGCTCGGACTGACTCAATGTATATCAGTGGGTCATGAAATTCCTTGGGGGAGGGCCTAAGGATGGGAATCTCCTCCAGCGTCCCCCACCCAGACTTACTACTGCCCTTTTCATGCTTTCCCATTGAGTCTTGTGGCTTGTGCAAGGACTCCGCTTGAGAGGTAGAACGATTTTCACAGGAGGCATTTTCAGTTTTGCCATGTGCTTGTTTCCCTGGCGTACTCTTTCCAGCAGTGGCTCTTTTCGGCCTATTTCTTTCCAAACTCTTCTCTGGCACTTCCTTTCTAAGGTGTCCATTCAGCAAAGGCTTTTCTACTGCGGCCTTTTTGCTGGCAGCTTCTGCCAAGTTGACGGCCCCTTTCATTCTCTTGGTGGGCGACTGTATTTTGTCTATGTGATTCGTCTCTTCCAGCCTCCTCTTCGAATTGCGCAGCCCCTCCCTTAACTGTCTCCCCACCTCCTTAGTGCATGTCTTTTGGTTCAACTTGCCATTGACTTTTACACCATTAACTGCGGTATTGTTAGACTTGGATGCTCCAAGGGATAGCACCTGTTTGCGGGTTTTTGCATTGCTACTTTCTATTTTCCCTGAGATTGTGTGGTTGACAGGTGAACTGGGTTTGTGGTGATTTAGTTTGGTTTCCTTGACCAGTTCTTTCTTGGCTTTGGTGTATGTGACAGTTCCCTTTGTCACTGTTGCAGTGTACTTCACAGTTTTGGACGGTGAAGGTCTGACTTCTCTCATCTTTTTGGCACTGGCTGCATTTGCACTCGGAGATGACATTCGAGTGACACCGTTGACTTTAGAAACCTGGAATGCCAGAAGTGTTGTAGGAGGAACAAAAGGAAGGAAACACAAAACAGAAAAGTAAATCAATAATGTGACCACTCAGCCCCAATTTCCCATTTGCGGGACAACCATATTCTGCAGTCCTGACTCCTGGCCCCATCATACGATCTTCATATAATGGTTTGCACACAGGCAAGAAAGGGGACTAGGCATTTATAAGAATCAAATAAAGTAAAAATTTGAGGTTTTTGTTTAATTTACCAGACAGCCCCCAGTCTTGCTTTCAGAGGGTACAAAGCCTCTAGCATGAGGAAGGGTGAGGTCCCTTGCTTGCACTACCCCCTTCCTTGTCTACTAGAAAGCTGTTGTGGGATCATGAAACACAGACAGTCTGATTTACAAACTAATACCTTCATTACCTCTTTTTCTGGCCCTCAAGGCACTCTCTCTCTCTCTCCCTCACCCAACTTCCTTTACGTGCACACACATTCCACTACTTTTTAGCAGACAAAATAGGCAACATGTATTATCTACTCTAACTAGAATCTGCACATTTGCAAAAAACACACCGAGCTTCAAATCAATTTACCTTCTATCCATGCATACATATAAAAAGAGACGCGGAACACATTATGCACCCAACAGATCAGCATGGCCATGAAGGATCCAGTCTGTCATACATATTAAATCTTGGGCGGCATGTTGCTGCTGAAGTTGATAATTTGAAATTTAAAAAATGTATACAGTAGTAATTTTTTAAAAGTTTGGTATCTGGGCAATTTTGCTGACACAAATTCTATTAGATCATATTGTGTCAATGCAGCTTAGAATTGCAGGACTCTGCTGCTTTCTGTTAGACATTTAAACCCAGTTATGAGACTACAATTTGCATTTTAACTACAAGATGTGCTAAGGACCAAAAGCAACCCCCATCTACAAAGGGAATTGAGACAGCTAAGCACTGCCAAAGCCAAACCCCACTACTAAAAAAATGAAGTTCAAGTTCAAAACTCAAAGTTCAGCATTTACACAACTTTAAACATTGACTTCTTGCCTCCTTAAATGACTGCGAGCACAGAAAAACATGTCCAAAAGTCAGAAACATTGATAAAAGTGCTCAAAGTGAAAGCACACAGTACAATCACCCCTTATCAGCACTCAGGTGAGTAACACCATTTCCTGCAGAGTCGTAATACTTTCTCCTGTGGGATTTTGAAATCCTTGCCAAATCAGTAAGCATGGCAGCTTCTCTCAAATAAATGCAAGAACTGCAGTCACTTATTATATAAGGATGACATAAAATAGGGATCAAAT
>VYZR01071861.1:13084-23530 GCA_013400675.1 Oxylabes madagascariensis | reverse complement strand
ATCCTCCCAGAAGAAGAAAAAAAAAACAACCCCGCTATTAGATCAACACCCTCTTGAACACTGAACTTCTCCTTGAGTGCAGCAGAATTTCATTATTTGGGAGCACTAAAATCAGCTTACCTTAATTTGATACTGTGTGAATTAAAGTCAGTGATGAATTAATTTAATTTCAGACAAATCTTCAAAAGCAAAAGCAATCTTTTTTTTTTAATTAGAACCTGCCTTTTGTAGATATTAAAATTTAGATCCTTCAGCTTTCCCTAATTTACCACTCTATTTTCGAAAGTGTATTTCTAAACATTTGCCAGGACATATATGGTCATGTCACTACCTGGATTTGACATCTGTTTCTATCACAGACTGCACATTGCAGCCTCGTTATGAATTTATGAAAAAGATTTTTAACAAATTAATTTATTTCAGCTGTTCTAATGCCAGGTTTTTTTCATACCAGTACCCTGAAGAACTTTAAACAATACATTTATTTAGTCCTTTTATTCTAGTTCCAGCTGAATAATCCATAAGAAAAAACTTGTTTTACATTGTCTCAAGGATGTTTGAATAAGTAAGACTATTGTGATTAGCATTTAATATCAGGAATATAAAAAAAATTAGATATATTTTTTCACTTGCGAATAGCATATCAGAAAATTTTTCTACAATTAGGCTGAGATTCAGAAAGAGTTTTGGGCATATAATTCCTATTTCATAACCACAGGTTTACATCTATTGAGCACTTCAAGAATTCTGGCTACTGTTCACTCTTAGTTACCCAGGACCGTGGTACCTGTTTGGCATTTCAACTTTTCCTGTTTCTAGTCTCCCATTTTCCTTTACAACTGCTCTCAACTGATACTTCAGTCTTGGTTTGTTTCCCCAGATAGAGAAGTGCTCCTTTTCTTTGTAACTTCTAGTTTGGGTCACAGTCTTGACTCACAGAAAAAGAAAATATGACGTTATAAGCAATAATAACCAATACACATTACTGGGAATCTGCAAGGAAATTAAAACCTTTCAACATTGTTTAATCTCAAAAAAGGAAGATTTTTATAGTCTACTGTTTTGTGTTCAAAATCAGAAAGACACTGGCTTTTCTATCTGGGTAATTGAATAGCTTTCTGTACAAAAAATTTTGATGTACTATCAGCGTTTAAAGAAAACTTTAGAAATGCATATATATATATATATATGTAAGTGCTTTTTAGAAATACCTTTAAATAAAACATTGTATAATTACTAGATGCAACAACAGCAATAGGCATTTCAAATTGCTCACTCAAAAACTATTCACTCAAGTCCAATTGAATTTTGCACCATGAGACTTAGGCCAAAAGAATATTTCGTTCTAAGTTTTAAAGGAAAACATAAACATGCCTAAGTCTACTACATAATGAACCATCTAATTAATTACATATCAAATGGAAAAAATTTTATATAGATCAGTGGGATATCTACTGAAACACAATTGCTTTTGTATCATTTTTGACTATAGCTTAATTTGGGTCTATATGAAATTTCATCTCAATCTAAATAGCTCTACATGCTTGTGATCCCTTCAGCTCCTTTGTTTACTGTTGTATAGCTTACCTAAGGATCAGGCTATCTGAGAGTGCAAGCTCAGCGATGACCTCATGTCAAAGATCAGTAATTTTAAAGTGGTATGGAGTACCTGTGGTGGGAATTGCTATGTGGATCATTATACTGAAACCAGAGAGGAAATTATGCTAGAAAACAAAGCTTTCCATATGTGAGCAATGTTCAGAAGGCCAAGCACAAAAAATGTTTTGTGACCAGCTCCTCTTTTATTCTCATGCACAAGGGATTTGGCTGTCCCTGCTGTAAGCACTAGTGTTAACTAGTTTGACTGTACTTATTTTCTAAACTCAAATTGAACTCAGAAAAAGATCATTCACAACCACAGTTGTATACAGCAACATACGGTTGATCCTGAAGTAATAAACTCTTTGTAGAGGCCTTGGCTGCTGGATCCAGTTCACATAACTCTGCCTTGTAACTATTGTCAACCATCAAGCAAGTAGTGGTGGGGGAAGATCTTGCAGGACAAAGCTCCTCTATGAGCTGTGATTTGTGTTCTGATCATTCATTCTGCAATACTGTGTGATATTCCATACTTGCTGGAACTCTACCACTTCTGTGACTTTCACAACCTTGCAGACCTAATTAGCTCTGTTTCTCTGAGAACAGCCTAAAAAAACAAAACCCACAAGCAAACCCCACGAACTTGATTCTTGACTTTTAAGTTGGAAAAAGAAACCCCAACCAACCTCCGCCAAAATTCCCAAACCATCAAAAAAGTATAGGGAGATGAAGCAACATAGAAAAGTAGGTGTATTCTATATCTATCATACAGAGAGCATAATGTGAATAATATATACACTTTAATGAGTATAGCAAACTAAGCTGCAGTTTTTGCAAACCTTGCTACTGACAATCGTTCTACACAGGCATGGCAAGAATTACAGAATTATTGTAGTTTGAGGGGATCTCTGGAGGTCATCTTGTTCACCTGCCCTGCTGAAGCAGGGACATCTAAAGCTGAATACCCTGGACCATGTCTAGAACATGGACATGGAGCGTGTCCATGATCATTTGAAGTGCACTGTGATCATGTTCCTTAGTGGGAGGTGTCCTTGCCCATGGCAGAGGGGATTGAGGCTAGATGATCTTTAAGGTCCTTTCCAACATTTAACATTCTATGATTAATTCCATTATTTGTGGCACTGCAGTTGTGTAATACTTACTAAATACTTGGGAACACCATAAACATTAACTTCATGTTATCATTCATCCAAACCTAGGATTAGTGTGATCCAAAACAGATGAATGAGGAAAACAGCTACTGTTTTAAATAGCTCAACTGTACATTTTCCAGGCAGAAGACAAACTAGCTGTAAATCATTGTTGGTCAGTTTAACATGGCCTGCGTGGTCCCATCAGAGTAAAACCAAACTCTAGCACCATTAGATCATAATAATATTTTCCATGGGTGTGGTGTTAACCCAGCCACAGGAATGGAGAAGCACACTCTATATGTAACATTAAGTATCATTGCAGATGATTCCTATGTTTATTAGAATGTAAAATAGACGATTAGTTAAAAAGGTGATAATCGCTTCATGTTGAAAAGGACTTAATAAAATAGATTACTCTCACGTCATTAAGAATTATATTCTAACATGCACTCTGTGGCTGTCTTGGAAAGCAGGTGGTTGTTATGCAGTTGATACCAGAAAACCAATGAAATTCGTTCCACTCCCATTGCTGTTAATTTTATATTATTTTAGTTATTCCACATTACCAAAAGATGAAGATATTTTCCACACAAAAGCCACTTACCTTTATTTATTAATAATTCATATATTTTCCTTAGGATCTAAAAGAGTAATTTATTAACCGATTAATTGATTTTCTTTACTATGCACCAGTGAAACTCTTCTAAATTTTTAACATCTTTTCTGATCAAAGTCTGAATGCAGGTAATATAAATTTGTATAAAAACATTTTGTTTCCAGTACTATCCTCCACCACATTCTTATTGTGTACCAGTATTTTAATTGGCTTTGGAGAGGCTTAGATTAAATCTCCAGTGATTTTCTAGGCATATCAAAATTCTATTTTTATAATTGCTTCAAATTTTTGTTCAGTATTTCATTAAGTTTACTGATCTATCTGTAGGAAATAGGACATAAATCCCCAAACCACTGGGAGAGGCAGAGAAAACTAATGGAAGAGTTGCCTGTTTTAGATAACAAGTAGTTTGTAGTTTGGTCTTTGTTAAAAAAATAAAGTAAAAATTGTGCAGATTAATCAATAAGAAGACAGACTTTCCAGTGTGGATGCCCTTGAAGATGTTTTTTCTGTGTCTGCTTGTTTCAAAGGTCAGTTTATGACCTGAATGCATGTTACACGACTGTGTCACATGGCAAAGCTTTCTTTTGCCATTTCCCCCCCTCCTTTGTTCAGCTGTGTAGTGGTGTTTTATGTTTTGTATGTTATGTTCAGTTATACCCAGTTGGTTTATCCTATGTACTCCCTTCCCCTCTTCCCAAATGGTTTGTCCCCAGTTCACTCCTCCCCTGAAATGTATCCCTTGCCTTTGCCCCTCCCTGAGAGACCTGCCTGTCATCTCAGGGCCCAGCCTAGCTTCTGGAAAGCTCTTGGCTGGGCGTCGAGTGATTGGCTGGATCTCGGGGAATCCCCTACCCTCTCCAAGGGATTGGATCCCAGGGATGTCCCTCACCCCTCAGACCACTCCCTGGATCCTTCCCATTGGCTTTCCCTCACCTCCTGCCCCTTTCTCCTCCCCCAAATAAAAGTTAAGGTTCGTGTCGTGCTCTGTTTAGGGCTCTGCTGAGGCAGATTCCCTGAGGTGAAGAGGTCCAGCCTAGGCCTCTAATAAACTCAGTGTGATATCCCCTCTCAGAGTCCCCCTTTGCCTCCTTGCTTCATCGCTTCACTGCTACAGAGCATTGCTCCAGAGTGGGTCCACTGGGCAAGGAACAAGAGCCCACAGGATCGGTGGTGTCTGCCCGCAGACCAAGCCGTACCTGCCCCGGTGTCGGTGGGGAACAGGGAAGCCGGGTCACCGGAGGGATCGCTCCGGGAGCGCCCCCGCGGCACAGCTGTACTGTCCATTTCTTTCAGAGCACTTTCTATCCAGAAAGAGCTTAGCCATTGTTGTCAACATTGGCCAAGGAAAAGCCAAAAATGAGAAAAAATAATTTCTTGGTCTCAGTAGTGTAGTAGTAACTCTCATAATTGTTCTAAGATGTGGTTTTTGCTCATAAACCTGCAGATCATAAAGAAAGCTGGTATATCACATAGCCAAAAAAATAATCCGTTGTAAGTGTATGTACTCTATTAACCAAATTTGCTTTTATGCTCACACTAGGAATAGTAATGTAAAAAAAAATTGCTGGAAAACACAGTTCTCTTGGAGGTTCCCTATTAAATTCTATAGCTACCACTGAAGGCTTTGTGTCAGGCTGCATTTATGTCAGGAAATTGAAATCTGCAGCAGATTTTCCCAGACTTTCTAAGAAATAATATTCTTTGCTGTGCTCCATAGCTAACCAGAAAAAGGTGCCTAACTGCACTGGTATAGTTCATAAATTATATTTAGGAACACATCCTTTTTTCATAGGGGCTTCTTTTACAACTCTGGAGAAAACTGTATGTCAATAGGAGTTTGCCAGTGATTTTTATCGAGCCAAGATTCCACCACCTGCATCAGACTTTTGCCTGTCAGGAAGGTCTTTTCAGATTTCTCTGGTATTGTAAAAGAGTTAAAAGTGAAGACTGAGTTTTTTGCACATGGTCAAAGTGCTGTCAAGGGATTCTAACTTATATGATGTTTAGACCCTTAATAAATAGAGGACAAAGGGGTTAAAATTTTGTGTCTGTATCCTCAGCTGTGATAATTCCTTGCAGGTGTGTCTACTTAACCTCATGAAGACTCCCTAGCACCAGATGACAATCCAGACGAAATATATTTTGATAGTATAATTTTCTTAAGATTTTCTTATTTTTTAAAGCAGATGAATAAATGGTAAGATATGAATGTTATTATTCATTTTCATTTTGAAAAAATTAACCCCCAAACTGTTTAAATGTAGTAGTATAAGTCAGGGAGTAGATTCACAGATAAAACTAGTTTTGTCAGCTTTGTAAAACCTGTAGCAAAATGAAGAAGAGGGGGGTTTTTTTAGGTTAAAGGTCTGAGGATATTTTCTTTGTAATACATAAATATGAGTTTTAAACTAATTTAATTCTTCGAATGGTTTTATTTGGTTTGTTTTGGTTTTTATTCCTAGTGGTAGAACAGTGTGGTAATGCAGTTAATGCCCTTTAATATGAGTAAATGTCACCTCATTCTCACATGCAGTTAAATTTATCCATCAAGTGGAGCAAGAAATCTTTGACTTCCTTTGGTATGCACACTGAAGGAGTTAAACAAACGAATCATATGTATAGAAGAATAAACCAGTGTAATTTCCATAACACAAACAAATAGTAAGTACAATATAAAAGGTATCAGTTATTATTTTATGTGTACTATCTAAACAAAGCTTGCATGAGGACTAGTCCTTGGGCAAGTATATATTTTGGGTTGTTATTTTTTAAAAAGTTGATTTTATAAGGATGAAGACATACTGTTGTATGTCTACTAGGTAATGAGAACTTTTTCAGGATGCAAAGTCTAACATTTAAAGAGCACAACTAAACTATAAGAAATTTAGTGTATTAAGCTGTTTTTTTTGGCTGGATTTTTTTAGATCCCACAGTTTCATCACTGCATTTTATAGAAATGTTGATGACATTTTTGCCTTAGAAGAAAATTAATTTCAGTATTACATGAGGAGAGTTGATCTATGATATTCCAAATTTATAAATAAACTAAAACCACCAATTAAAAAAAAAATCCTATAATATTGAAAGCAGCTGTTAAATTGATGTGGATGGGTGTTAAAAAAAAATCTAGGGCTCAATCAGTTCCAGAGTAATTTCTTATGCCGTCAGGAATGCAAAATGCATGCAAGTGGAAAAAGAAGATTAATTTTAACGCATGAATTTTAAAGGAAAATTAAATAAATATAACCCATTTAAACAAAATTAAAGGCATGTTTCTGACAGATTTAGTATACTATTTTTTTTTTAGCAATTTTAATTTGAAGGGGTAATAAACTTTTAGAAAAATATTAGATATAGTTCATACCGCGTATTGGGATAAATGAGTTAAAATTATTTACAGTCTTTAGGAATTTTGTATGTAGTGCTTCGATATTCCAGAAGGGGGCCACTGTGAATGATCTTCTATTATGTCAGTCCTGTCCTAAATAAACTTAATCTTCGACTACTGCAGCTACTTCCTGTCACAGTTTGCACTTTTTATTTAAGTACCTGCATCCTTCTGGAGAGACATAACATTTACAGGCAACGTTTGCATTACTCATTAGTACAGACATTAAAGTTGGGTTTGTAGATGGAAGTTTTCAAGAAGTTTTATTTCAGACTAGTTCCAGTTCAGTCTAGTAGAAAACATGTCCCTCAATGGTGAGAGCTTGTTTTCCTGTGACCAAGCTGAGTTTTATGGGACAACGACTTGGTTTTGGAAACACTGATTGCTGACTGCTATAAGGCTGACTAAAGAAGAAAAGTGAGTGATGAGCTTTTAATGATGGTATTTTTACACATCCCCAGGAATATATGGTCCTGTGTTTTTCATTACATTATTTCCCACTGAGATCAATTCACACCTTAATTTCAGGCCACATTCAGTCAGATTTTCCCCCAAATGAACAGTTATTTATTCTGGTGAAGGGTTATATTAATTCTTTCAAGTGGTATTTTCAAGTTAGTATTTTGTACATAAGTCACCATCAACACATAATTCTAGTTATCAAGGGTTTATTCAAGAGCTTTGTTCAATCTTTCTTTTAAGTCCTTTTGTTAATGATATGACATCTCACTGATATATTTATATAAATGCAGGTTAGGCTAAAGACTACTCCTTAAAATTCCTCAGAAAAAATGTGCAGACCTCTATAATCACAGACAACATCTACAATTAACCATGTCTGAGTTCTCATCTGAGGTCCCCAAATGTGACCCCCTACATAAGATCTTAGTTTGTCTGTGATGCATAATGCACCCACTCTCATTTCCTCACACCATTCCTCTAATATCATTACCTCACTTTACTCATACACGTCTCATGCACCTGTGATATTCCACTATATTTTCCAGAAGGACCCCTACCCACAGCTGCCTCTCAGCGTCCATGCTGAACTTACTAGAATATCATGTTGCTGGAAAAGGGATTAGAAGCCATCACCAGGAGCAGAAGTTACTGACACATTAGCAGGGTCTGTGATGTGTCCTTACTTAATCACTAGAAACTGTCAGACTGGACAGATTTCTAGCCAGTGAGAGTTACTACTCAAGGGTGGACTGCTGTTGTCCTTGGCTGTGAACATGGATTCCTACACCACTAATCCTTAACCTTCATGTCCCTCACCAAGATTTGGCAGGAGGCTTGGCATACACTGCATATGCCTGACATTTTCAGTTGTCGTTTTCCAAAGTCATCTGAGGGCTAATCCTAACCCTGCCCTCTGCCCGATGAGGAATGGCCACCACTGAGCCCAACTCTCTCCATAACTACAATGATACAGTGTGAAACTGGTGCAGCTGCACAGCAGTTAAGGACCATTGCTGCTTGCTTCCTAGGTCAACCAGTTGAGGGAATATTTTCAGCCAATTTACTCTTTGATTCCCAGGGGAAGATGGAAATTAACTCCCTGTAGTGAGGATGAATAACTACTCAAACATATTGTGACACTCAGAAAGCAGCACAATATGCCATATAGGTCAGTCGCTATTGAAAATATCAAAATAATCTACAAATTAGCAGACCTATGATTAAGTGACATTTCAGTAGATCTTGTCACTCTAGCAGAGTTCAGGTTCCTCTCCTACTGCACAGCTTATTTCATGGTCAGGTCAATAATTTCTTAGCTTAGTGCTCCAAGTAGTATTCAGGGCCTTCTTACTGCAGCCATAATGGTGCCTCGCACTGATTCTGTAAAATACAATTGTAGTTTAAGGTGTACTTCAGTATATTTTAAGGAATCTCTGGCTGGAGGATTTTCAGGCAAAACCATTTCAAGTCCTAATCTAAGTTAGAAGTTTAACTCAAATATGCCTATCNTTTTGAGGTTAAGGTTATTTGGGGGAATGCAATAACTGAAGAACCCATTTCAACATCTGGTGCCTTGCCCTCGGAATAAGGAAAAAGAGTTGTTTTAGGACAATACTTTGTGCTCTTTTTTTCTTATTATTTATTCCATGACCTTGGTTAAGTTCAGCACTTATGTTTGGGCTAACATTTTGGAATGTACAGACTGAAGAAGGCTACATGTCTCAAGATGTAAGAGGAATGATGTTAAGGACAACTGCTGCTGTTTGTCTATCCTGTTTGCTGGGGAGCTGCAATCCCTGGCCATTGCTTGGTTTAGAGTTAGGTCTGGACTCATGGATTGAGAGTTGGAAAGCGAAGAGCTCCTTTTAATTCTTGAAGCGGCACACTCTTCAGCATTAGGCAGAGGAATTTTAATGCCTGTGCATTATGTCTTTCAAAAATATTTTTTCAGTCTTCTTTTCTTGTTGGTTTTCATTCCTGGGTAACAATAGGTAAGTTAGATTCAGGAAAGAGTAGCTTGAGGTGGATATTCATTGTCTGGCTTGGATTTGTCTGAGACTACAGTAGTTTGAAAACTTAAATGCTGTATATTTCATTTTCTTACTAAAGGATTTGGGAAATTAGGGGTCAGAAAGTGACTTGTTTGTAAGGGATCTAAATGTTTTGTTTGCTTGTTTTCAGTGAATGACAGCCAGGGTAAAATTAGGTTTAGACTGGTTAACTTAAGGACTGAAGTTGCTGCTCAGATGGTGTGGTCTTAATAGCTGGAAGTAATAGGCATGGGCTAGAATTATTAGAATTATTAGAATTAATTATTAGAATTATTAGAATTAGGGTGGACAGCATAAATCAAGAAGAGCCATACTGCTTATGATATAACATAGGACCTTCAGAGATTAATATCTATCATTACCAAGAGATTATTTTCTTTGTTGTAGTTAGATATGGTTTCATTTAAATTTAGGCATAAAAGCTAGATAGAGCTCTGGTGAGTGTCCTGTCTCATGACGCATGGAAGTCCAGGTGTTTTTTTTCTCTACCACCAGTAGAGACTAATTCCCTAAGTTATTAAAAGGTAGTTGTTTGGCACTTTCGTATTTGTATGATGTAAATAAAGATACGTTTTGCCAAACAGTTTCCTTTGTATCCTGCACATATGTTAATTCACTTGTGTGATACTTTTGGGAAGTTAGCTAACCATGTCTCTTTGAAGAGAGTTCAATTCAAAAGATACGTATCTCTACAGTTTGATATTTATCTGTACAATTTGTTAAAGATAAGATTGGTAAATTGTGCAAGATTTACCTCTTTCTGTTCTACACATCCCTCAGATTTCCTCATGGATGCTTCAGTTCTTGAAACAGAAATTCTTATTGTTGTAGAAAAAACATTGCTTTCCTCACTGCACTGCAGGGCTCACTTCATTTCCTTCTTTCCTTCCTGTGCAGTTTTTATTCCCTCTGGTGCCCATGCACAAGTAGATACCCAGGGACACGTCTAGCACTGGAGAGTTAATTAAAAAAACTTAATAAATATATGCTAAAGTAATACCATAGAATCATAAAATGTTAAGGGGTTGGAGTGGACCTTAAGGATCATCTAGTCCCAACCTCCCTTGCCACGGGCAGAGACACCTCCCACTAGACCAGGTTGCTCAAGGCTTTTTTCAGCCTTACTTTGAACACTGCCATGGTTGGGATGCCCACAGTTTTTCTGGCTAGATA